>APFE030613264.1:118420-208130 GCA_000404065.3 Pinus taeda | reverse complement strand
AAAGTTATTTATGCTTATTAATTTATGAAATGTCTGTTTACATATTTTTGTAGTTTCCTGCGCTAGTTGATTGACCTTGATATGACATTAACATTGATTTAGCCTTAAGGATCATACATTATTCTTTGAGGACCTTAGATTGAGGATCCAAAAACATGACTCTACTATTAGTGGATGTGTGGATGTGATTATTTCCTAATCAATTTTATGATGATGATAGATTTGATGGATATGTATGTTTTCTACTAATGTTTTGATGATGATAACTTTGATGGATATGGATGTTTTCTATTGATGTTATGATGATGATATTTGTGATGGAGGTGTTCATTATGTTGGCTACTTATATTAGTTTTGGCTCATGATGAAAAATAATGTGATAGCCTCACCCAAATTTCTCATGCAATGGGGACTAAGTCAAGGGACACAGATTCTCGAGCTAGGGAGGGAGTCTCTTGTTTGGGTCATCATGGTTTCTTGTGCAAGGAATAAACTTGAAGTGTAGGATAGCCATTAAACACTGGTTGCTGCAAGGATTGAAGAAAAGAGCTATTGGAATTAAATGAGTAGGAAAAAAGGTATACGGGCCCATGCTGCTTAGGAAGTGGTCACAAGAAAGAAGGATGATAATTTTATGAGAGGTCATGCACTAGAAGCCAACAAGGATGCAATAGTAATGATGACTAGGAAGGATCCCAAGAAAGGGAGAAGATATGCGAAAGAGCGAGAGATTTAGACAAAAAAAGAGAAGTTACAAAGAGAGAGAGAGAGAGAGAGAGAGAGAGATAGAGAGAGAGAGAGAGGGTAGAGAAAAAACTTGGGAGCACAACTAGAGCTCTCCACAGGCAGGAAGGCAACACCTAAGAGAAGAGAAGATGATGGGAATGAATCTTGATCCATGGAGGCTATGGGTTGAGTTGCTAGTATCTGGAGCCTTGCAATAGCGTGGGGTCCTTGGAGGTTGTGGGTTGATATAGAATCCCTAGAGCCCTGTAAAATCTTAGGTCCCTGGAGATTGTGGGTTGAGATAGGGGTCTTTGGGGCCCTATAACATTTTTGGTCCCTTGAAGACATGGGTTGGGATAGAATATATAGAGCCTTGGAATATCTTTAGTCCCCTTAAGGCTATGGGTTGAGATGGAAAACTCTAGATCCCTGTAAAAAACTTGGGTATAGGTCGTCCTGAAGTAGAAGTTGAGGAAGACTAGAACAAAGACCAATGGTTAATGCATAAATGGTATAGTGGATTTTGAACTCCCTAGAAGGGGGAAAATCACTGCATGAGCACCTAGGGATGAAGTTGGGCACCTCTGGACTCTGAGTGTCAACCAAGAAAGAAGCTTCCAGTTGGTGGGATTGAGGAAGGAAGTCATTTGGAGTCTTGAAATCAGTGGCAAAATGGTCTGTTAGTCCTTGAAGCAAGCACTCCCCCAAACTCTAGAATCTGGATTGGGGGTGACAGCTACAAGTAAGTGTGGTAGTAGTTGTATATGGTTGGGTGGAGGTTCCTTGACCCAAATTCAATTTCCCTTCATATTCTAAGATAATTAACTATGTATTATGCTTAATATATGATGAATCATGTTACTATGTTATAGTTTTAACTTAGGCACCAAAATGTGTTGATGGAACTTTCATATGTGTTACATGCGTTCTGGGATGTGTTAAGCAATTTTTATCCATGCACATGCATGTGCTGAATATATGTACAAACATATGAGAAGTCGAAAGTGAAATATATATATAGAAATTGATAATGGTAGACATGAAATATTTTACACATAACAACATAATAATTACATGTTAACTAAGATCAGATTATAATATAGCACCACGCCATGATAACTTAAGTTAATGTTTGAAGAATAGTGGGTTCAAAGAGCCTTTTATTAACATAAGATTACATAAGAGACCTTATGCATAGCAGGTTTTGATTTTTCTTGTGCGATCCCCATGGTTATGTACAAATCGTTGAGTTTCTTGATGAGCATGACCTTAATGTTGAAGGGAGCTTTTCCCTAGTATTAGTTGAGCCACGAACCTTACCTGAATGTACTTAAGACTTGAATTTTAAGAAGGATGTATATCTATCATTGGCGTCCCAATGCGGAGGAAGAGGCACTGAAGGGACTTGCGCATGAGCATGGAGTTATTTGCAGGCCCGACATAAGGTCTGGAACAATCAGCGTGTGGAAGGTGAGGTTGGAACCTCTCAAAGCTTATGCCAAGTCCACGGTAGGAAATCCATGTAGGAGCGCCTATGCCACCCATGGTTTCATTCCTTCCCTATGGGACAAGAAGACTCATGGGCGAATAGCGCAATAGAGAACCAATCGCTCAAGCTTGAGAGAGATAACATCATAGATCGCCCTAGGAAACCATGAGTATTGCAGTGAACCTGTAAAACCCATATGGAGGTCTACTAGACTCCTGAGGAAAAACTATAGCCGACAAGGATGGATCAGAGTAGTCACAGTAGCTGGAGAGCTTGTAGTCAGGAAGGTTGCCAAGTTCGCAATCTAAGGCATTTCTCAAGGTAGAATCAAAATCCATCGATTGATTCATGGTGGGAAGGAGTACGAAGACCTTGTTGTGGCTCAGAGAAAGGAGGACCTAAACTTATCGAAGAGGTGGGAAATCTTATCCACAAAATGGTCAAAACCATAGTCAAGGATATTTCTAATTGGTGGAGTAAGATTCCCTCAATGATATCATTCATAATGATAGGGTGGAAAGGTGTAGAGCGGAAATGTGGAAAACAAATTAAATTATGTTTCAGGGACTTCGTGGCTGAGGGTGCTAGGTATCTGTCGAGAGATGGTAACAAAAGTTTATTTATTACTTTGGTTGTTATGCAAGGGAAGGATGGCGTAAGGGGCCTCCCCAGAAGCCCAGAAGGTTTGAACCTCAGAGAAATTGCACAAACAACTCCTTAATAGCATCTGGGTTTGAGAGGTCTCAAATATATTAAAAAGCGGGGCCCACAATGAATTCCATGGCCCAAGGATTTTCCCTTTGTAAGGAGATAACATTGACACGCTGTCTAGAGGACATGTGGCCAATAGTTAAGAGCACAAAGTTCCAGTGAGCCACCTATGGGATGAATCGTGGAACTCCCTTAGGCTAGCACAAGGCATGGTAAATGGCAGATCACTCATCCAATAGGTTAGGTTTCGGGAAAGAATCAATACAAAATTTTGATGCATTCAGAGGGGCCTGGAGACGTGACACGTCAGCTAGGTAGGTCGATTTTGGGGGAAGAATTGTGTTGGGAGTTGGGGCATTGAGAAATCCCCAGAGGCACGAGTAATGTATATGTACACATATATAACCAATATATTATAATAATAATAATAATAATAATAATAGACATAAAGGAAGGAAGTGCACAGGAAAATTTGATCTTACCCCACTTTGCCAATCCCTGAACGGATTGAGTATTTTACAGTGGTAACAGAGCATCCAAGTTCAATACATGGACTGGATGGGATTTGTCTCGAGCACATGAGGGATTTTTGTTGCGTAATTTTGAGTCAGTTTGACTGCACCTACTGATTAGTTATAAAATTTATGTAAGGATAAGTTAGATGATGATTAATAGCCCTATGGGAGAAGTAATGGTGCTTGTAGATACCTTTTGTCATTATTTATATATCAATTGCATGATTGAATGACTATTGCATATGATTTATAAATAGCTTGTACATTAAGAAGATTGTTTTGTTATCACAGGAACCCCATGATACTCTAAGAATGAAAACTCATGATATTGATTCATGTTAAAATGATTTTTTAAATGTCTAACAATGTGTGTGAGTAACAACACATCATGATGAAAATAACCTAGAAAAGATACAGTGATGAGAACCAAAATGGTTGAATATATTTCCGATCAGTCCCAACATATAAGTGATGGAGTAATAATTAATGGTGAAGAGAGATCAGTTGGGCAAGGAGAAAGAAATCAATCCTTGGATCGGATGGACACTATATGTAGCCTTCAAGATGAGGTGAGGAGCTTCAAGGCTAATAATGAGAGGTTGGTAAGAGCCCTGGAGAGTCAAACAGAGATTAACAAAGTCATCCTGCAAAGTCTCTTGGATTGGTAAATTCAAAAGAAATTTGGAATGAGGACTAATCATAGAGATAGGATGAGCCCTCAAGAGTCAGAATAAAATACCAATGGAGCAGATGGCGGTGGAATTTTGAGTTATCTAAGAGGACAAGATAAAACAAACGTGCCTTACTTAAGGAAACCATATAATTTTTCCACCTTGAGACTTCATCACTCTCACCACTACCATGGCTCAGGGAGCAAAGAGAGGGAGCCTATGCTCAAAGAATTTAAAAAGGAAAAGCTAGACACATTTGATGGAGATGTGAAGAAGTTAGAGGATGAAAAATCATGGTTGTTAGGGATGAAGAAGTTCTTTAGAATACACGACTAATATAAGAATATGAAGGGAAAATTTTCCTCTTATAGCTTGAAACGAAAATTTGATATTTGGTGGGAGAACCTAAATAATACTAGAGCCATTATAGAGAAGGAGTTGGCATGGGAATATTTTGAGAAGCTTTTTAGGGAAAAATACATGTTTGAATGCTACTATAACAAGGAAAAGTAATTTTATGAACTTAGAATGGGACAGATGACTAGTGATGTATATGTCACCAATTTTTTGGGGTTTTTGAGATAGGTCTCACGTCTCAATGATGAGAAGGTCAAAATTGAGAGGTTCATCAGTGGGTTTCCTATGGTATTCAAAGATAAGATTGAACTGTTAGAACCCTAGACTCTGAAGGATGCGATTAAGAATCTAGAGCATTACTATGAGCAATAAATTCATGAGCTTGAAACTAAGAGTAATTGTGTAGCCAAAAGCACCACTAGGCAAAATGTGAGTTGGTCCAGAAAGAACCTAGAAGGAAAAGAGAGGAAACACCCAAATCAGACAAGATAGTCCTAGTAGAGGGCTAGAAATGTGGTTAAGGGGAATGTAAAGAAACCAACATCAACACAACCCAATATCGAAGGCTGAGAACCTCTAAAGTGCTAGACCTATTGTGGGAACCACTGGAGAAGGGATTTCCCTCATCAGCAAGAGGTTGGACCCAAGATCTACAGTAACCAAGAAGAAAGCATAGTGGATGAAGTATCCTGGAGTATGCCAAGGGTTTATGTAGCACTAGAAAACAAACAAGAAGATCACCAAGAATCCATCATTTCGATGGAAGGTAAGCTATAGGAGCAAGTTGTTTCTATTTTGATTGATCCAGGTTCTAATTATAGTTATGTCAGCCTAGATCTTGTCAAAAAATCCAAATTGGATAAGGAACCACACTGAGAATCATCGTTGATTCAATTGGAAACATGGACAAGGAGAAGGATTTACCAACAGGTGAAGTCATGTGCATCGGAACTTAGTGGCATGACTATAATAACTCACTTGGATGTGCTACCACTAGGTGGGTATGGAATCTTGCTAGCCAAGGGCTAGATGTATACACATCAAACCAAGGTGAACTTCTATGAAAAATCAATAGAATGCTTAGATGAGCAAGGGATGAAGAGGGTATTTCAAGGCAAGAAAAATCCCATATTAGCAAGGACGATCACTGCCACGAAAGCCAAACATAGTTTCAGGAAGGGATGTACGTTGTTGACAATAAAAGTTTCCAAAGAAAGGGAAGTCGACAGTATAGTAGGGAATGAGGAATCTAAATTTCTTTGAAGGTACCCCATCTTGTGACACTATGTGTATGTTTTTCCATTAGAGGTTCCTAGATTTCCCCTTCACTGAGAGATAGATTTATCTATCGAGATGGTACTTGGAGTAGCACCATCATCTAAGGCCCCATATAGAATGAGCACCCCTGAGTTGGTTGAACTGAAATTGCAGTTGAAAGAAATGTTGGACAAGGTGTACATAAGGCCAAGTGTGTCTCCTTGGGGAACATACGTTTTTTTTTTGAAAAATAAATATGGAACATTGATACTATGCATTGAATATAAACAACTGAACAAGGTAACTATTAATAACATTTACCCATTACCAAGGATTGGTGATCTCTTTAACCAGTTAAGGGGAGGAACAATCTTCTCCAAAATTGACTTGAGGTTAGGATACCATCAAGTGAGAATAAAGGAGGAATACATTCACAAGACTACATTCAGAACAAGACATGTGCACTACAAATTTGTTGTGGTACCTTTCAGGCTTACCAATGCTCCTACCACTTTCACGTGCCTGATGAATGGGGTGTTATGACCATACTTGGAGAGGTTTTTCATTGTATTAATGGATGGCATATTGGTCTATTTAGAAAAGGGATGAGAACATGAGAAGCATCTAGTAGTTGTGTTGAATTTATTCTAAGAACACAAGATCTATTCAAAGCTTGATAAGTGTGATTTCTTCCAGATACATATACCTTACTTGGGGCACGTCATATCCAAGGAATGCATATCGGTTGATCCAAATAAGGTCAAAGCCATCAAGGAGTGCCCAACTATAAGGAATATATATGAGATTAGATCGTTAATGGGATAGAAAGATATTATAAGATATTTATTAAGAATTTATCCAAAATAGGAAATCCCATTACAACCCTGCAGAGAAAAGGGAAGATATTTGAATGGGCTACGTAATCTGCATATAGCTTTGAGCAGTTAAAGTGATTGCTCACTAGTGCACTAGTGCTGATATTTTTGGTTCCTGACAAGGACTTCGTAGTATGTACCGATGCTTTCAAGGAGGGAAGCGGTGGAGTGTTAATGTAGGAGGGACAATTTGCGTGCTATAATTAAGTAAACATGAGGATAATTATGTGATGTATGACATAGAATTTGCTATTATTATTCATGATTTGAAAATGTGGAGGCACTACATCCTTGGTTGGAAGTTAATGCTCATGATAGATCATAGTGGGCTCAGATACTTGTTTGAACAATCAAAGTTGAATGTTATGAAAGCTAGATGGCTAGCCACACTCAACAAATTTGACTTTGAGATTAAGTATATAAAGGGAAAGGAAAACAAGGTTGTTGATGCCTTGAGTTGAAGGATCAAAGTGAATCATTTGGCAATTGTAAGCTCATATGTGACAAACCTGGATAAAAAAATAAAAAAATTATGGACAACAGGATGAAGCATACCTACGAGTAGAGGAGAGGTTTTGCTAAGGTGGTGAGGATGGAGAATACCACCTCATTGAGGATGACTTAGTTTGATTCAAAGGAAAAATCTATGTGCCTAACAATGACCAAAAAAAAGGTCTGATAATGAGTGAACTCCACACTAAGCCCTACTGAGGACACCAATGATTACAAAACACCCTTACAACCATCATAATATGATACTATTGGTTGAGCTTGAAGAAAGAAGTAACATAATTCATTGAAAAATGCATGGAACTCCATTAGGTAAAGGTTGAGTTAGGCATCTCACAGGATTACTAGAACCTATCCCTATCCTAGATTTGAAGTTGGAGGTAAACTCTATGGATTTTATCACAAGAATACTCAAAAAATGAAGCAACACAACACAATCATGGTAGTGGTGGACAAGCTTAGCAAGGTAGTTCATTTTGTGGTGGTCAAATCCACATATTTGTCTTGTGAAATAGCACAAATTTTCATAAGAGAGATCATGAAGCTGCATGGAATCCCCAAAAGGATCGTGTCTAACAGGGATGTTAGATTTACTTCTAGGTTTTAAAAGGAGTTATTCATAGGCTTGGGGATACACGTGTCATTCAACACCACCTATCATCCATAGATAGACAGGCAACTAAAGAATATCAATCGGATCATTGAAGACATTTTAAGGATGTATGTGATAAATCAGCCCAAAAAATGGGAAGATTATCTTCCACTTGTGGAATTTGCATACAACAATGGACACAAAGAATCCATAAGGATGAGCCCCTTTGAAGCATTATATGGGAGGAAATGCAATACTTCTATTATTTGGAGTGATCTATTTAACATAATTCATGTAGGACCTGATATTCTCAAGGATATGGAACATATAATTCAAATCATAAGGAAACATTTGAAGGTGGCACAAGATAGATAGAAGGGCTATGCAGATAAGCATAAGATCCAAAAGGAATTCCAAGTTGGGAAGCATGTTTATCTGAGGGTTAAGCCTAAAAGTAGTTCCCTAAGGATGAGGACATGTGCCAAACAGGAACCCAGATACTTTGGGCCATTTGAAATACTTGAAAGGATAGGACTAGTAGTGTATACACTGGCCTTACCCTCCTTAGTTAAAGTTCATGATGTTCTTGGTGTTTCATTACTTGAAAAGCCTGTACATGATTCTAATATTGTAATTGATTGGTCTTTGCTATAGGTGGAACCAAACATAGAGTTCCAACTAGAGCCAATATGTCTTCTGGACCGAAGGAGTCTCATACTCTAGAATCAAGATATATAGCAAGTCAAGGTGCAGTGGAAGCACTTCGGCCCAGAGGAGGCCACGTGGGAAATTGTTTATGCCTTGAAAGTTAGTTATCCTTCCTTGTTTAATGGTTAGAACAAGTATGTAAATTTGTAAATATTGTATAGAGCTATGTGTATAAAGCTCCACAAGACAATATGTATTGCATTTCGATTCTATGATTGTACATGGAAAATTGAACACCGAGGATGATGTTCCCTTAAGGGGGAGGGGACTATGATAGGCCCACCCAGAGTTCTCATGCAACGGCATCATAACCACATTGTATATATTTTATGAAAAATTTAAATCAAATGGCCACTGAGTTAGGGGATAGGGATTCTAGAGCTAGCGAGAGAGTCACTTGTTTG
This sequence comes from Pinus taeda, assembly GCA_000404065.3. Lineage (NCBI taxonomy): Eukaryota > Viridiplantae > Streptophyta > Pinopsida > Pinales > Pinaceae > Pinus > Pinus taeda. The sequence continues at coordinate 199,315 of APFE030613264.1, read as the reverse complement.
GGGAATCATGGTTTCTTGTGAAAGGGAGAAACTTGGAATGCATGATAGCCATTGAATATTGACTGGTGTAGGGATTGAAAACATAACTCTTGGAATTAAATAAGTGAGAAAAGAGGTACGCAGACGCTTGACACTAAAAAAGGATCAGAGCTTTATGAGAGGATACACTTTGTAGGCTAATAAGGACGCAATAGTAATGAAGACCGAGAAGGAGCCAAAGAAAGAGAAATGAGACGTGAAAGAGTGAGATATTCAAAATAATAAAGAGAAGTTACATATATATAGAGAGAGGGTGAATAAAAAAAGTGGAAGCGCAACATGATCTGTCCACAGGTAGGTAGGCAGGAAATTCCTAAGAGAAGAGAAGAGAAGGGGAATGACTCTCGATTGTTGCAGGCTATGGGTTGAGTTGCTAATCTCTAGAGCCCTGTAAAATATTGGAGCCCTTAAATGATGTGGGTTGAAATAGAATCCCTAGAGCCCTATAATAGCTTGGGTGACTTGGGTTTGTGGGTTGAGACAAAGGTCTCTGGAGCCCTGTAAAAAATTGGTTCCGTGGAGGCTACGGGTTGTAATATAATATCTGGAGACCTGTAACATCTTCGCTCCCCTCGAGTCTGTGGGTTGAGATAGAAAACTCAATAGCCCTATAAACAAATTGGGTAGAGGCCATCCTGAAGCAGAAGCTAAGGAATTCCAGAACAAAGACCAACGCTTAACGTACAAATGGTACAGTGGATTTTGGACTCCCTTGAAGGGGTGTATCTCTATTTGATCACCTTGGGGTGAGGTTGGGCACCTCTGGACTCCTCGTGTCGACCAGGTAAGAAGATTCAAGTTGGTGGGATTGAGGAAGGAAGACCTCTAGAGTCCCGAAATAAGAGGCAGACTAGTGTGCTAGTCCCTGAAGCAAGCACTCCCCCCAGACTCTGGAATCTAGCTAAGGGTTGACGACTGCAAGTAAGTGTGACCACAACTGTCTATGGTTGGGTGGAGATTTTTTGTCCCAAAATCAGATGCCCTGTCTATTCTAAGATAAGTAACTATGTATTTTGTTTAATGTATCATGAATGATGTTACTGTGTTATTGATAATGGTTTGAACTTAGGAACCACAATGTGTTGATGGAACTAACATACATGTTACCTTCCTTGTGGGATGTGTTAAGAAATTGTTATCCATGCATTTGTATGAACTGAATATACGTATCAATGTGCGAGAAGGCCAAGGTGAAATATATATAGTATATATTATATATATAATATAACATCTGCTAACCGGAAACATGAAACATTTGGCACATAACAATGTAATAATTGCATGTTAAATAAGAAAAAATGATAATATAGCACCAAACCATGAGAGCTCAAGTTGATTCTTGAATAATAGTGGGTTCTGAGACCCTTTCATTAACACAACATTACACAAGAGACCTCTTGCATCGTAGGGTCTGTATTTTTCTTTTGAGACCCCCATGATAAAGTACAAGTCATTGAGTTTCTTGAGAGCATGGCATTAAGGTTGAAAGGAGTTTTTCCATCATATCAATTGAGCCACCAATTCTACCTGAATTTCCCTCAACCTTTCATTTTTAGTAAGATGTATAATTTTTGTTTGCATCCCAATATGGATGTAGAGGCACTGAAGGGACCTGTTTATCAGCATGGAGCTATTTGCATGCCCAACATAAGGTATGGAATTGTCAGCGTGTCGTAGGTGAGGCTGGAAACTCTTGGGAGCCTACACCAAGCATGTGGTAGGTAATCTACACAAGAGAACCTACGTCTCCCATGGTAGCATCTCCTCCCTGTGGGACGAGAAGATTTGTAGACCAGGAACTTGCTAGAGAAACAATCTCTCAAGGTCTAGAGGGATAACGTCATAGACCCCCCTAGGAAACCATGAGTATCATGGTGAACTTGTAAAATGAATTTGGACATCTACCAGACTCCTAAGAATAAAATATAACTGACAAGGTTTGTTCAGAGAAGTCAGAGGAGCTGCAGAGCTTGTAGTCGAGAAGGATGCCAAGTTCTCCATCTAAGGCATTTATTAAGGTAGAATTGAAAGCCATTGAATGAATCATGGAGGGAAGGAGTAGGAAGACCTTGTTGTGGCTTAGAGGAAGGAGGCCCTAAAATTATAAAAGAGGTGGGCAACCTTATCCACAAACTAATGAAAACCCTAGTGAAGGGGATTTCTGATTGCTGGAGTGGGATTACCTTCACAAGATTAGTCAAAATGACATTGCAAAAAGTCATAGACAAAAAATACATAAAATAAATTAAAATTAAGAGCTTAGGACTTAACCATTGAGGGCAGTAAGGATTTGTCGAGAGATGGTAATGAAAGTTTCTCTATTACTTGGTTCGTTACGTGAGGGAATTCTAAAGTAAGGGGTCACCCCAGAAGCCCAGAAGATCGAAACCCCAGTGAAATTGTGTGACTGACTCCTTAATAGCATCTAGGTTCAAGGGGTCTAGAACATATCGCAAAGCGAGGCCCAATACAAATTCTGTGGCCCAAGGATTTTCTCTTCAAGAGGAGATAACATTGGCATGCCATGTTGAGGACATGTGGCCAATAGTTAGGAGCCCATGTTTCCAATGAATCCACCTACTGGATGACTCATGGAAATCCCTTAGGTTGGCTTAAGGTATAGTCAACATCAAAGTTACATCACTCATCTAATAGGTCGGGTATCGAGGAAGACCCGACACAGAGGTTTGATGCATTCGAAGAGCTAGAGAGATGTGACACATCAGCCAGGTGGGTCGATTTTGGGTGAGGAGCCTTGCACTAGGAAAGTGGGCATTGAGAAGGCCCAGGAGATAAGAGTAATGTATATGTACACATATACAACCAAAAAAAAATACATAATAATAATAATGTACTTAAAGGAAGGAAGTGCGCATGAAATTTTTATCTTACCCTACTCGGTCGATTCATCAAGGGGTTGGGTACGTTACAAATGATGTGGATGACTATGCCATGTTGACGATTCAACATATGCTATTACATAAATGAAGAACACTGTGAAATATTGTTATTGATGATTATCGAGTATGATAGGAACCTACCAGATGCACTTGCATGTGATGAGTTGATGACATCTGGTCTGATGGAATTGAATATTTTGTCTTTGAAATTTTAAAATTCAGTTTGAATCTTGCTATAAACTCTAATGACATGATAATGGCTACAAACATAGGTTAGTTTCCTGGATGAATGACACTCACATGGGTGATGGGGTTGTACAAATAGATGGAACTCCATGGGAGGGGTGGGACAATGTCACTCATTTCACCCGCTAACACTCTCGCTATGACTTGGGCTAGAAGGGGTGGGAAAGTGTTTATGATTTAACCCCCTGACACACCTACCATGGCTTGGGTTGGAAGGGGTGGGACACCTTCGCCTTAAATATCATGATGCTATAGGGGTAGGTCCCAAATTGGGTTGCTCATGACGATTTTACTAAGGGGCACACATCAAGATGAATTCTTTGATTCCCAACACCATTAGTCTCACCATATATCGCAACACGAGAGATGATAATAGTCTCTATCATTACACCTATATCTTCCCCTCGTAGTAAGTGAATTCTTGGAGGGACAACAACGTGGCACCCTTGGAACTTCAAGGGAATTTCTCTAAGGGCATGACCAACTTTTCACCCTTGGAATCAAAAATAAATTCTTAGGTGTGGCACCTTTGGAAATTAAAAAGGAATTTACTGAAGGGCACGATTGACTTGGCACCCTTGGCATAAAAATGAAACTACTAAATATAATCAAGATATGAAAATCCCACCAATTCACATCAGGTGGTAAATAAGGTTAGAAAAAAGGAAATTAAATCAAGAATAAAACTTAGGGTAAAGAGAGAATAGGAAGAAATAAAGATATTGTACCTTGAGAACTCTACCCTTCCCATGTTGGAAAATATTAGGTAGATAATGTACATAAGTATTTTAATAGGTAAAACAAGGGAAGAGAGACATAAAGCCAATTATAAAATTTAATCCTAAAATAGTTAAACTTTTTTAAGAAAAGAGGGTGGTGAATAAAAAATAAAGATAAAAAATTAAATTAGAGAAATTTAAAGAACCTCCATGTGGTAAGAGCCAACATAAGAATATCCATCTAAGAGGAAAGTTGAGATAAATTAGAAAGTAATTAGGGGACAAAATCTAAGACTTCTTAGTTGACTTCAGTAGTGAACACATTGGAGTAGAAAAGCGAGATCAAGAGACAATTAGGACAACTTGAAATAGAGAGTCTTGTTGGGGTGAGTAAATATATTATTTTTCAATTAAAATTGAAGTAAATAATTTTGGAGAGCCTTGGTGAGAGGGTGACACATGGTTGGGTGAATAATCAAACTTTTGGATTGATAAAAAGAAATAATTATTAATGAAGTGTCAAGTGTTACCGGTGAAGCCTCCTATAAAAGAAGGGGCAAGCTATGGGGGAGGGGAATTTTGCTTACCCTATTGTTTGATGGATGAGATTATGTCATTCTGAGTGGCTACAAACTATAGTGAGTTTTTTTGAGGTGGATGGATTTAGAGATGGTATTGTTGAGCCAAGGAATTCTCACCTCTATTAGCTAGCACACTTCCTCTATTATGCAACCCCATTGCAAGTCGGGGGTTGGGGAGGAAGAAGAGTACCCAAGGAGTAGGCCAGGAGGTCAACTGGTGGGTCACTAACATTCGGTTGAAGCACATTAATATTCACACTTGGATGCAAATGACATCAAGGGAGTGAAAGTAGTGGAAAGGCTAGGATTGAATCTCCTCTTCGGGTGAACAATACACATTGTATTCATGATGTTTTATTACATGATTTGATTGTATCGATGATTAATATAATGTAAAAATATATGATATGTGTAATTCATTGTAATTCATCAGCATTTGATTTACATCCCTTAATATATATCAGTTTCCAATGTCAGTGGGTTTTTAAGGTATTTTATGATCTTGGTATGGATGTTGCTAGGTAATGACTAGTTAAAATAAAATTACTTATTAGCTTAAGGTTGTAATCTAAGCTTAACCACACTATTTATTTCTTCTTGGTGGGGAGATTTTCACTAGGATAGTGGGAATTGATAAGGCCCAAGAGCTGAGAGTAACGTATATGTACACATCTATAACCAAAAAAAAAATACATAATAATAATAATATACTTAAAGGAAGGAAGTGCGCGTGAAAATTTTATCTTACCCTACTCCGTCGATTCGTCAGGGGTTTGGGTACGTTACAAATGATGTGGATGACTATATCATGTTGATGATTTGACATATGCTATTACGTAAATGAAGAACACTGTGAAATATTGTTATTGATGATTATTGAGTATGATAGGAAACTACTAGATGTGCTTGCATGTGATGAGTTGACAACATCTAGCCTGACAGAATTGAATATTTTGTCTTTGAAATTTTAAAATTCAGTTTGAATCTTGCTATAAATTCTAATGACATGATAATGGCTACAAACATAGGTTAGTTTCGTAGATGAATGACTCTCACATGGGTGATGGGGTTGTACAAATAGATGGAACTCCATGGGAGGGGTGCGCCAATGTCACTAATTTCACCCACTAACACTCCCGCTATGACCTGGGCTAGAAGGGGTAGGAAAGTGTTTATGATTTAACCCCCTAACACACCTGCCATGGCTTGGGTTGGAAGGGGTGGGACACCTTCGCCTTAAAGATGATGATGCCATAGGGGCAGGTCCCAAATTGGGTCACTCATGAGGATTTTACTGAGGGGCATGCATCAAGATGAATTCCTTGATTCCCAACACCATTAGTCTCACCATATATCGCAACACGAGAGATGATAACAATCTCTATCATTACACCTAGATTTTTCCACTCGTAGTCAGTGAATGCTTAGAGGGACAACAACGTGGCACCCTTGGAACTTCAAGGGAATTTCTTTAAGGGCATGACCAAATTTTCACCCTTGGAATCAAAAATAAATTGTTAGGCGTGGCACCTTTGGAAATTCAAACAGAATTTATTAAAGGGCATGATTGACTTGGCACGCTTGGCATACAGATGAAACTGCTAAATATAATCAAGATATGAAAATCCTACCAATTCACATCAGGTGGTCAATAAGGTTAGAACAAAGGAAATTAAATCAAGAATAAATCTTAGGGTAAAGAGAGAATAGGAAGAAATAAGGATATTGTACCTTGAGAACTCTACCCTTCCCATGTTGGAAAATATTAGGTAGATAATGTACATAAGTATTTTAATAGGTAAAATGGGGGAAGAGGGACATAAATCTAATTATAAAATTTAATCCTAAAATGGTTAAACTTCTTTAAGAAAAGAGGGCGGTGAATAAAAAATAAAGATTCAAAATTTAAATTAGAGAAATTCAAGAAACCTCCATGTGGTAAGAGCCAACATAAGAATATCCATCTAAGAGGAAAATTGAGATAAATTAGAAAGTAATTGGGGGACCAAATCTAAGACTTCTTAGTTGACTTCAGTAGTGAACACATTAAGGAGTAGAAAAGCAGGATCAAGAGACAACTAGGAGAACTTGAAATAGGGAGTCTTGTTGGGGTGAGTAAATATATTATTTTTCAATTAAAATTGAAGTAAATAATTTTGGAGAGCCTTGGTGAGAGGGTGACACATGGGTGGGTGAATAATCAAAGTTTTGGATTGATAAAAATAAATAATTATCAATGAAGCGTCAAGTGTTGCCTGTGAAGCCTCCTATAAAAGAAAGGGCAAGCTATGGGAGACAGGAATTTTGTTTACCCTATTGTTGGATGGATGAGATTATGTCATTGTGAGTGGCTATAGACTATAGTGAGTTTTTTCAAGGTGGAGGGATTTAGAGATGGTATTGCTGAACCAAGGAGCTTTCACCTCTATTAGCCATCACACTTCCTCTATTGTGCAACCCCATTGTAACTTGGGGGTTGGAGAGGAAGAAGAGTACCCAAGGAGTAGGTTAGGAGGTCAACCGGTGGGTCACTAACATTCAGTTGGAGCACATTAATAATCACACTTGGATGCAAACGACATCAGGGGAGTGAAAGTATTGGAAAGGCTAAGATTGAACCTCCTCTCTGGGTGAACAATACGTGTTGTATTCGTGATGTTTTATTACATGATTTTGTTGTATCTATGGTTAATATAATGTAAAAATATATGATACGCAAAATTCAATGTAATTCATCAGCATTTGATTTACATCCCTTAATATCTATAAGTTTCTAATGTTAGTGGGTTTTTAAGGTGTTTTATGATCTTGGTATGGATGTTGGTAGCTAATGACTAGTTAAATTAAAATTACTTATTAGCTTAAGTTTGTAATATAAGCTTAACCACACTATTTATTTCTTCAGTTTATATATATATATATATATATACTATATATATATATAATATATATATATATATATATATATATATATATATATAATATATATAATATATATATATATATATAGTGTCGTAGGGAGGGTCCCTACAATATTGCATGGAACACTTATGATTAGGTATTTGTTCTTTGCTACTCAGATAATCTCTTTGTAGGAAGTTATGTTCCACTTATTGTTACCCTAACCTTTTCAAGGTTTGATTCTTAAATCTTGTTTATTAAGTCTCAACTAAGTTAATCCCATTTTGTTTTCTAAGTAGCTTATATTGTAGAAGGGTTAGCTATGAATTACATGTACTAAGGGTTTCTACAACTGCTCTTCAAGGGTTATCATTCCTCATGTAGGTATTGCATATGTTAAAGGCTAGTGTAGAAAATATCATTTTACACTCGCCTGCCACTCTATTAAACCTACACATTCCCTTCTTTTGATAATATAATATATACAAGTAAATCATCTAGAGATAGCAACAATGTAAAATTTGAAATGGGAACGGATAAGATTACACTTTTTTGAGATAACAAAGATATATATATATATATATATATATATATATATATATATATATAAAGACAAAAAAACATAAAAATGTAAAAAAAAAATTATTCTTGTAAAGGATAAGAAATTGAGAAAGAAAACAATTTTTTTTAATAAAAACTATAAAAAAAAAAATAAAAAAAAATACAACAAATTTAAAAAAACAAAAAAAAAAAAATTTTAAAAAAAACCATTTTAGAAAAACTAGAAAACTAACCAAAAAAAATTAAAAAGAATTTAAATAAGTTTAAAAAAAAAAATAAACAAAACAAAAAATCTATTAAAATAATTTAAAAAAAAATAAAAAATAAAAAAACATAAAAAATATAATAAACTAAAAGAAAAAGCATAATTTAATAAAAAATTTTAGAACAATAATTTAAAATATAAAAAAAAAAATTATTAACAAAACGTTATATAAAAAAACAAATATTAAAAAAAAAAAATTGAGGTAGCCTCATCCATGGGCCTAGGGGCATGGCCCCCGGCAGGAGGGGATGCGTGCAACTCCGCCCGCCCAGGGCCACACCCTCTTGGCCCTTGCGCGGGGCCAAGATCCGATTCTCAGGATGGGATCTCATCCCTGCCTAGGGGCCTGGGGGTGCAGCCATGGGTAAGCAGAGTTGCGTGTAGCTTCACCCGCCCAGGGTTGTAGTCCCCTTGGCCAGTGGGCAAGCCTGCATCAATTTTTTAGTTTTTTTTATTTTTGTTAATAATTTTTTTTTTCAAGTTTTAATTATATATATTTTTTAAGATTTCGTGTTGGTATTCTAAATTTTTTAATTAATTATGTTTTTTTAGTTTGATTTCCTTTTTGTTTTTAGGTTTATTAAAATTTTTAATGTTTTTTTAAATATTTTAATTTAATTTTAAATGTTTTAAATTATTTTTAGTTTGAATTTTAATTTCATCTTTAAATTAATTAAGATTATTATTAATTTTTTTATTTCTTATTTTTCTAGTTTTTGTTTTCTTAAATCGTTTGTTTTTTATTTATTATAATTTAATTTAAAAATTGTTGTATTTTTTATTATTTTTTATAGTTTTTTAAAAAAAATAGTTTTTTTCCATATTTTATGGTTTACAAGATAATTTTTTTTTTGAAAACATGTTTTTTGATATTATTATTTCTTATATATTTTAATTTATTGTTCATTTTTTATTTCTTATGTTTTATAGGTTTAATTTTGTTTTTTCTTTTTAAATTTTTCTTTTGCCTTTTTATGTTTTTTGTTGTTGTCTTTTTTATATATTTGATTTTTTGTCTTTTTTTTAATTTCATGTTTTTTTTTAATATATATTTTATATTACTTTTTGTTTTTTCTTTCATTGTTTTAATTTTAATTTTAATTTTTAAATATATGTTTCCATTTATTCTTTGAAATTTTAATATTTTTCAAAGTCAATGATAAAATATTTACGGCCATTTTTTTCAAAATGTTGAAAAATTATCGTTAAAAAAAAACAGAGTTTATTTCAACATCAATACTTTTCGTTTTCACGGTGTTTTTTGCATAATTTTTGACAAAAAATTGGTTTTCAATGTTATTTTTAAACCATGTTGAAAATTTACTCTAGAAAAAAAAAAGTGTTATTCCAGCATCAACACTTTTCATTTTCAAGTTGATTTCTCCTTTTGAGTTTATAGTTCTCGTTTCAAAGTTTACATTTTTTAGCACTTGCTTTGTTAAGGATATTTAGGTAACACAAAAATTTATAACAAAGATTTTTATATTTAATAGGAACCCTTCAATAAATTAAATGACATAATGCTAACTATTTATTCTTCTTTTCTTATGCATACAACCATATTATATCTTAAACAAATTTTAATGGACTTGAAACCAAACAATTTGTTCACTTATTTAAATACTTGAAAATATAACACAAGCAAACATGTTCCTCCTAGCCAAATGAACGATTGTTACAATAATTCCCCTAGATCCTTAGGCTTCCTTTCTGCCAAAGTTGACAACCAGTACATGCATTTTCTTCCTACTTAAACCCTAGCAACATCCTCCAAGTTTAATGTCTAAAACCTTAACCTTTTGTTATGTATAATACTTTCTATTGGAAATTCCCACTTCCTTCATCCCACAAAATTTTCTTTCTCTCTCACAATCTATCATTTTCTACCTTGGCTGATATTTTTCTCCCATCACACATTGCCCTTGTGGTTGGGAATCTTGGGAATGTTGGAGGTTTAAATTGTGACATTTGTCACTTCAGAAAGTTCCCACTCCTTAGGTTTCAATTGATTTAACCAATTCCTAAATGCAAGGAAGTTGAATCACCCATGTGCTAGCTCCCACAATATTTTCAAGTAAACAATATTTTATTTATGATGACATATAAATATACATATATCACTAAGAATATCCAGATTTAGTTTGGGCCCTATGGCAAGCATTTTTCATAAAATATTTAGAAGCAATATAAAGTCATAAGGTCTAATAAAAAAATATAATTACCTAAAGGGAACTACACCCATGGGGCATAAAGTAGAAGGTGAAAGGATGTTTTGATAAGACATTTAGTGGTGTAAAGATCACTGATTTGAAACTCCATGGGAAAAAGCATAACCATCCTAAGAGATGATGTGTTCCAAGCTGGGTGCAATTCCTGAGTGATCTTGATGGCTTAGATGCCCTTGTGTCATAGATGCTCAAGAGATAGGTTGGATTAGATTCCCTTGGGTCATGACTACTCAAGCCATAGGTTAGGCATGCCAATCATCGTAGGTCTCACATAACCCAGCAAACAAAATATATATATACTTGAATTGGAAATAGAATAACTAAAAAGGGTTTACATGTCAAAAAAATTCATCCCTTTTAGTGATTGATAAATCCATGGTTAAAATGGATCTATAGTAGCTTTCTCTCTCTCTTTCTCCCTCTCACTATATATAAACCATGTGTTAGTTTTCATTGTTTAAATTGATTTTTGAATGTTTTATTATTATTAATTTTCTATATTAAAAATTAAATTAATTACACATTTCTCTCTTATGAAGAAGTAACTAAATTATTTACCCCTGATGGGGGTGAACAAACATCAACACGGGTGCCAAATGAGTGGCCTTTGGGACTTGCTCTGGCTCCACATGCACATTAATTCTACATCATGCAAAATTTGGGTATTCACTCCGTCGATACGAAGGAAAATATTTCTCTCCCCATGGATAAATTCGCACGCACGTTTGGAACAAGGTTCGTTGTGGAAGCTCAGGTGTTGAATTTTGGCAAGTGAGGAGTGCGGGTTTGCATCCATAGTGGCTCCCTAGGGTTTTGGCCTTGGTTGAGAGGCACTGTGGAGGTTAGAGGCTTTGTGGTGTGGTTTAGAAATTATCATTTTCTTTGTCCTTGGGACCCAGGCGCGAAATTGAGTCAGCTCCAAGATTTGGCCTATCATTTGCTCACGCTCAACAAAATCCTCTCTCCACGCATTCAAATCTCTGAGTGGGGTAAGAAATTTGTGTCTCTCAACCTCTTTTCTTGTCTATATGTTCCAAAGATTTCCTATGTGGTGATGGGTGGGTGCAAGGTTTCAGGCTCTTCATGGTGTCTCCTAGTCATCTCCTAGTGTGAGGACAACATATGGGTAACTAGGGAGTGGCTCGTGTGTTCTTTCTTGTTTAATTGTGGTTGTGATGTCTGTGGTGGAGGGCGGCTAGGGTGGTGGAATCATTTCTTACTGCTCGGACTTCCGATTTGGGAAGTTGTTTGTTTGTTTTGCTTCAAAAGGCGAGTGGTGAGTGCCTCGATGTAGTCTTCTCCTTTAGGGTTGTTTTTTGGTTCAACTACTTGTGTTGGGTTTTGCAAGTGCTCTATCATTGCTCCTTTGGGGGATTGCCTCTACCATCTGGTCGACTCAATCCTCTTCTCCATGCCCCGTTAATGGTGTCGCCCTCGCCATGGGGGCGGGAAACAATTTCAGGGGAGGCATCTTGAAATTGGTCTTAATGTGTCCTTGACGAATTTAGGTAGCCGAGAATCCAAGGATACTTAGAATCTCTCTCCAGCGCATTCACGTGGTCATGTAGTAGCTCCAGTCACCATGGAATCTAAAGTTGAATAGCTCTGACGCATCCAAATTAATATTGATATCCTCAGGGACCACAGATATTTAGTCTCTGACGCCATCACTGTCATATGAATGAACATATTCGCAATTTAGAAGCGAGGGTGGAACATATCGATTTCCATATGCTTGATCAAGTCGGTTTCATTGCAGCTCCCCGTTGTATTCCCCCATCACCCCCTTGGTATGTTGTTGTCGGTTATTGCTTGTTTTTTGTTAACTTCAGATATGCTATGACTAGAAAGCCTCCTAGAAGTAATGTATGTAAGTTTCCTTTTTAGGTATTTTCCTATCCCCAATCTCAAAAATTATAGCCGGAAGGAGAGAGCAGGGACTGCTGAGATGAACTCTGTAACCTGCATTTTGTCGGAAATCTAATTAAAGCAATTTTGAACGTCGAAAAAAAAGAGAAGTAACTCAATCATTTTACTTATATATACACACTTTCTCTATATATACATATATAGAGAGACATCATATTGAAATATATTAGTGAATATGAATATTTTAAATTTTATATTTTATATTTTAATTACTCTATTATTGTAAAGTTGATAAAAAATTATATTAGAACTAAGTGAGAATCTTTTTATTATAAAGGCAATTTTTTTTTTGAGTTTTTTTCAAATAACATTACGTCAACTTAATATTAAACACATACAAAATTACACATTACCCTCGTAACAAACTTTACAATCTAAGTCTAACCTACCAACCTACCGTTATAATCATAAAACCCAAAATTAATTTAAATAATATCACTAATTAATGATAATATTTCCAAACCTCCAAACAAACTTTTGAAATTTATATAAAAGTATAATTGTAGTATGCATTTACCGAGTTATTTAATCAAATATCACTATGGGGTTACGTGATCTACACTCACAGTATATACTCTATAATGGGCATTCCAATTGCAAGGAAACTCGAAAGGGTGATTTATTCTTACACTCTTAGGATCAACCAGACGTGTAGGACTCAATAATCCACCAAGCTTGTTCATTTGGTTTTGTCTTTTAATCCACCAACCTTGTTTATTATGGTTTTGTCCTTTAATCAACAACCTTGTTGATTATGGTTTTGTCTTTTATGTTATGTTTTATTAGGTTGAAGATTGTGTTTCGATCAAATATTTATGTATTTTGAAGAATGCAAATCGAACTTGGACAATATATCAACTTTAAATGTCGCTGGGGCATTTGTCCCATCAATTAGTATGTTTATAGTGATGTTATTGGTTGTTAAACTATTATTATTTCTTAAGTCATTGAAAGATAATAAAATTATTGTTATTATTGGGGTTATTGAAAATAATATAATTTTTATTGTTTATCTAAGAAAATTATTATTATTATTAGTTTTAATCTTACATTTAGATGTGAGAAAATTATTATAATTATTATATTATTATGTTTATTAGATTTAGTGTGAGGATTATTACTATTATTATTATTATTATTATTTTTCAAATTTTAAATTAGATATATTTTATAAAAAGTATACAAAATAGTATATCTATTATAATTTAAGATATCACATTCAAAAATTAAATTTGTATGGAGAGAATAAAACAAAATTTCTCAACTATTGATTTAATCAAATCGATAATTATTATTAATTGTTGTGTGTAAATGTTAATTAGTAATATTAATTATTAATTTTCATCTTGATTTTATGGTAGACTTTCACTTTTGTTAAATGATTGTGATTTTTAAGCAATAACATATTACTTAAACAATAGTCTACACACATTGCTTTTTTGCCTCAAAATCATGGAAATTTGGGCAAGACTTTCATAAACTCTAGGAGATCTTTTTGTAAATCTCTTTGGGGTTCCCTAGAGATCTTTGATGGTGCTGAATCCATTTCCATCATCAAAAACATGATTCAAACATTATTGGTGCAAGATTTTTTGAATTATTTTTGCCCATATTCCCGCCACTTTTGACCGTCCAAACAATTGATGAGCCTTAATAAACATTTCCATTACCTAATGATATATAAATGATTATCCTATCAAAAGAATATTCAAATCTTAATCTAAAAATATTTTATTTCAATTTAAATATTGACAAACACAATAACATTCCATTAAATTTAATATTTTTTAAAAATATTTAATTTTATTATCACATAAAACTAAATATTATATTCAATAATAATTTAATATTTTATTTCAAAAATTAATAATTTAATCTTCTATTTTAAATTATTATTATTATTAATTATCAATTCATCTATCTTAAATTATATGTACTGCATCTAATATCTTGATATTTGATATCCAAGATTTTAATCCCTATTTACTGATGTTAAATGGTCAAATATAAATGTATGTCGAGACAAAACATAAATTGCGTTGTCCATTATTGGTAGGTGAGCATCACATTGTGGATTTGAAATTGAATGCTTTACGTTGTTCATAGGAACCGACCTTTGAAACCAATCTACAATCTTGATATAGACACCCTTCATGTTTTAGTCAAGTTTGGCACTCAATGGTTAACCCTCAGCCATCTTTCTAATGGTTTTGTCTCGTCCTTTCTTCAAGACCGTATATGCGTAAAAAATAAATAACAGAATTTTAAATTTAATTGTTATTTTTATTAAATTATTTATTATGGTTAAAATTACAATATTGGATTTAAATCTTTATATAAAAAATAATTTTATTTTATGATTGATTATCAAAATATTAATTTAAATTCAAATAATTTAAAAACAAATTGCCAAGAAGGAAAAAATGACTCTCGATATGTAAAAAATTGAATATTATTTAATAGAAATATTGAAAAACTTTGTTATATAAACTATAACCCTTCACATAATAATATGATTTAAGAAAATTATAAAAAAAAAATGTATATGCTGGGTTGATCGTAAAGGAGTTGTTGAAAGTTAATATAAGATTTTAAAAATTAATATAATGTTTTTAAAGATGTTATAATGTTATATATGAGTTGTAAATTAATTGATTTTAGTGGGCGTAGTTTTTATTAGGTGTTAGATTTAAATTTTATGGGAAGAGGTTGAGGATAGAAGTTATTTTTGGAGGAATTGAAATATTCTAATAGGTATCTAAGCTTAGATAAGTCTTATTGTAGGCATTTCTTTATGGGTGATTGTTCTATGGGTATCCCATTGTCTGTGGATCATTCTTCCATCAAATAGATTGGCTATCCCTGACTATCCAAAAAAATAAAAAATATTAGAATGTTTGTAGAATTCGAGTTATTTTGTGGATGAGTTTAAATACTTTTTAAATTTACGATTTGATTTATGTAACAATTAAATTGTAATTTATAAACAATTTAAATTAAACAATATTATTTATCATTAAAGATAATAATATAAATAGAAACTATATAATTATGTTTATTTTATAATTAGTAAAAATAAACCCCATCAATCACCCTAATTTTAGCCCCAGGGGGTAGGCGAGTTGGTAATCACAATGCGGTGAAGTTCTTAGAAAGGCACTAAAGGTCACTAGTTCAAATCCCCCAGACTAGCTCGGAGCTCTGGAGAGGGGCCGGTGCAGTTCCAGGGGTTAGTGGTAGCGCAGTTCCAGGGGTTATAGTGCGCTATAGTGGTAGCGCAGTTCCAGGGGTTATAGTGGTAGCGCAGTTCCAGGGGTAGAATTGACGCCGTGTTATGCGAGTTGCGCGCTATAGTGGTAGTGCAGTTCCAGGGGTTATAGTGGTAGCGCATTTCCAGGGGTAGAATTGACGCCGTGTTATGCGAGTTGCGAGGCTATAATTAGTAAAAATAATACATCGATATAAAATATTTAGATGTAAATATTATATAAAATAATTTTATATCACTTTTTTTATATAGAAAAATAATTAAAACAAATGGAAATCTTATATTTTGCATGTAATTATTTTACTTTCTAACAAAAATTCGAGTTGTGAGGCTGCTCTAGTTGCCGATCATTAAAATATAATTAGTAAAAATAATACATCGATATAAAATATTTAGATGTAAATATTATATAAAATAATTTTATATCACTTTTTTTATATAGAAAAATAATTAAAACAAATGGAAATCTTATATTTTGCATGTAATTATTTTACTTTCTAACAAAAATTCATAGTAAACCTTATATTAAGTAAGTTAAAATCCATACTAAGTATATTTCAATGCCAACTTTATATATATTGAAAGAGTGAGAAAGTGAAAGGAAAAGAAGATATTTTAATATTGATCATAAATAAAATATCTCAATATTCACTTTTTATAAAGTAAGGTCATTAAGAGGTACACTCTATAGTCTGATATAAAAATAATCTATAATTTCACCCATTATCAAATTGGAATTGACAAGTGCGCCTCTTAGAATAAAAAATAAAATATTCTCTAAATAGAAATACAATGACAACTATAATAAAAAACAAAAATGAATATACTTGTTTACTTAGTTTTAATTAAAAGCATTAAAACATAAATAATCCTAATCTCAATATGATCACTTGATTTTTTGTTGATTAAGCTAAGAGGTGCATTCTGCAACCTAGTATGAAGGCATTGTGTATTTTTTTTGTGGTTAGGCGTCATTTCCAAAATGAAAGTTAAATATAGTGTAGAGAATGTTAACTATAATAAAAACATAGGTGAATATACATATTTATTTAGTTTTAATTAAAAACATGATCAGACATCAATCATGGATCCCTCAATACCCTCATTACAACCCAATATGGAAGAGACATGGTAAAAATATTTAACATTCATTCTCAAGATAATATATATATATATTATATATATATATATATATTACATTTTATTTCTAAAATAGTGTAGAGAATGTCAACTATAATAAAAACATAGGTATATAAAAACATTATCAAACATCAATCATCTATCTCTCAATACCATCATTACAACCCAATATGAAAGAGATATGGTAAAAATATTTAACTTTCGGAATAAAATATTTCTATAGATATATTACATTTTCTTTCTAAATATTTCAATATATATATTTATATATGAATGAAAATGTTTCAATGTAGCGAAGGAAAAAGTAATAAAAATTAAAATAATTTAGTTACTTTTTAATGAAATGAAGATGTGTAGTTCACTCACTTCTTCATATAAAATTCATATATGATATTTAGAAAATAATTAATAAAAATAAAGATATACAGGATGGATTATAAATAAAATATTTCATTACATGTATTTAAAACTATATTAGTAAATGTGATATTCCTAATGCAATTGTTTTTGCAAACATTATATATATATATATAGAAAGTATTGATTATGGAGACAACACTGAAGTTGAGTGGAATACGTAAATATTAATACATTGTTATGAATGAAATATTATTTATTTCACTTATTTGTTTATTTGGAAATAAAATATCAGCCACCAAGTTAGTAGTCAAGCTCCCAACTATCCTGAAGTGATTAGGAATTAGTTATAGTCCAAGAAGAAACACTTTTGAATTAGGAATTAGTTGTAGTCCAAGAAAAGACAGTTTTGAAGTGACAAAACTTGTAGCAGTTTAAAAAAAAGAATCCTCCATCTTGCAGGTATTCCTTTCCTATCGTGAGAATCATCATGATTAGAGAAAAAGATCATGTGGTAAAAAAGGGAACTAGATTGGAAAATCTGAAAAACAAGGTTCCAATGGGAGAGAAACACTCGTTCAGGAAAAACATGAATTTTTTCGGACCTTGTACGGGTAGGAATATACTAGGGTTTGGGAGGAAATTTTTATGAAAGTTTATGATTTGATTCGTGACAAAAGGGATACAGGAGGCTTTGGGGGAATTGCTAAAGAAGCAATACATTGGTTGGGCGGAATAAGATTTCTTCTATCTATTTTGTATACATAAAAAATAATTTGGTAACGTGTATGTAGTATTAAATTTACTTATTTGAGAAGTGATTAAACTTTAATTTTAACTCAATTTGTCAAAAAAAAAGGCAGGTATAACGTAGAAAATTGGTTTTGCATGATGTTTGCATATATATATACCCCTCAACAACATGCACCATGCAATCCCTTGTTTGAGTAACATAATCCTCAAAAGAAATAGACAAATAGAAACCCGGAAGTGAAGAATCATTTGTTCTTAGTTCTTAAATACAAAGTTTGTTCTTAACTATTTGAATTATAGATAAATAAGTAGCCGGTCTGTACTAACAAGACATGCTAAAACATCATCACGCTCCCAAAAAAAATAAAAGTAAGGGTTTGTATTAAAAATATATATAAGGGTTTGGACATGTGAAGGTGAATAGTTTTAATATATATATATATATATAAATTTTATTTTTATCAAATTAAAAAAATAAACGAACGTGGAAGTATCTACTTTCTCTTATGAAGATTGAACTTGCTGGAAATTATCATCTTCCTCAGAAAAGGAAACAATTTAAGCCAATATTAAATAAAAGTTTAAAGTTACACCGTATAAATTTTGATGCAAGGAAGTTCGGTTAGAACTCAAAATATAGAACATGTACACTGTAAAAAAAAATATCAAGCCTGGTGCCAATGTGTACTCCCCCGCGGATGGGAAACCATTATACAGGACTTAAGTACATTTTTACAAGTAATAAAAAACCTATTCTTTAAAACTTCAGGTAAACAGTTTCATGCTCAAAACAAAGTAGTATCAGACTCGGCCACTGAGTTTTGTAAGCACTAATACAAAATTTCTAGTTCCGAAGTACGTAAGAAAAAGTGTAGCTTTGGCCTGCATTCAACATACAGTAATCACGGCCCTGCAACAACAAAACAAAGGAAAAGGAATAGGCTGATGGTTACATGGGAAGAACTCAAGTTAAAACACCCTCCTCTGTCATAACCGTCAAACAAAAGAACTAGAATTAACCTGCAACCAACATGAATAATATTAGAAGGTGAACTGAATTAAAAAGAGAAGAATTTAAACTAATTTTGGGATGAAACAAAAGAAGGTTTCAAATATAAGAAATCACCTAAGATGAATTTAGTGGTAACCAAGAGTCATGTCACATGTAATGCCCTTGTGACAGAACTAAATCTTCTCAAGGTTTGTAAATTAAATAATTAAATACGAAAAGCTTGTGACAGAACTAAATTCTGTCCGGATTTGCAAATTAAATAATTAAATAGGAAAAGAATATATATTACAAAAAAAACAAAAACTGTTGCAAGGAAAAGAGATTCTATGATTACCATATGGGGCAGTACATCGTTGGCAAACTGGAACGAGGCCGAAAACCCTAATCGTATAGAAGGAAAGGGGAGGGAAAAACAGAAGAATGTGGGAGAGAGGATGGTTTCTTGCTTCAGTAAATTATCAAGGCCGGGATTATGTTGGGCATATGAAGGAAAAATAAAGGAATGTGGGAGGAGGATGGTTTCTTCCTTCAGCAAATTATCAATGACAGGATTATCTTTGTATTCATAATGATTATGTTGGTAATTTATTTTTGTATATATATAATGTTATAAAATAAATTAGAAAAATTATTTTTTAATTAAAATATTGTAAAAATTTTAATTTTAGTATTTTATATATATATATTTTTTTTCAAGTTTATTTAAAAGTTAATTTGTTCTAAAATTTAGAAAATATTAGTTGAAATTGGTAAATTTAAGCTATTTTATATAATCTAAAAAATTCAGAGTATTCTATCTATTTATACATTGAAAAATATATTTAAGTAATTATATATATATATTATTAGATGAATTAAATAATTTAAGTAATTAAAAATTATATATCTATCTATATATATAACTATGATGGAGATTAAATTTATTATATTAGTATTACAATTTAATATGGCCAAAACATTTGTTATAAATAAAATATTTAGATAACTATAATGTAATATAATTTCATATTAATGAGTAAAATATTTAAACCTTTACCACTTTATCTTATTGTGCATTGTCGATTTTTGTGTTTGACTATAAAAAAAATCATCACTATGTTATATTAGTGATACAAATCTAAAAATAAAGGTTTAAAACTACGCGATCAATGATATAGTATTTTGAATCTCATATCTTCTTTCATTCATATATCAGAATAAGCATTTTCAAAAACTTTCTCTGCCCAAAAATAACTTCAAGAGATCGTCTGCTGGAAAATATGGAGAGAATAAGAATTCCGTAGAACGTTTTTTTGGAGATGCTCCAGTACAGGTACCTTAACTACTTCGAACTTATATATTGTGTCTTTTTCAGTTTGCCGTTTTCTATTTATCTTTCTGGTTTAAGCTGTGACAGTCTTGAATTACATGGAGACTGCAGATGATCGGATCCAAGGAAGGAACGTGTGCCTTTTCTAAGCCGTGTCCTCTACAAAATAGATACGTTGTGTTTGACTTGCAGGTAATTCTTTTGAGAGTCACAATCAATTCATTGACTTGCTTCAATAACACGAGCTTACCGTTAGCGCCACCTTCTGACAATTCATGAAAAATTCATTTTTATGACATGAAGTTCAGGATGAGCTTGTTCTCACGCTGTATAAAACGCGTTGCTTATTCTTTACTTCAACTGCTCAGGATTTCAAGTTCCCTGATACATGACTAAAACTGTCAGAACTCCCAACGAATTTAACCAATAAGGATTTCAACACAGCGGGATTTCTGGTTGAAAACAATGCACCAACCAGTTGGTTACCCTTCCGAGTACTTATAAAATAGGTCCATTCTTGCAAATTCTGACAGAAGTAATTCAGTTGATACTTATAAAATAGGCCCATTCTTGCAAATTCTGACAGAAGTAATTCAGTTGATTTCGACTGGTGTAAGCTTCAATACCTGCATCTACTTCGAAAGCACATAAAAGAAGATGTCCAGACTAATTTATTTGGCTTGTAATTATATTATTTATTTTTAAATCACAAAAGTACATTTTTATACAAATTTTGAAATAATATTATAGCCTACTAAATAAAAATAAAAAATCTAAATATCATATTGGTAGAGAAAATACAATTTCCTATAATATGAATTTTAATATTCATACATAGAATAAAGATAAATAATATAATCAAAATGGCTGAAAAGTAAGTTTTCATTAAATATAAGAAAGATATCTCAAAACAAAAGCCTATGTAGTCCCATTATTACTAATGAAAAAATATGATAATATTTAAAAATCTTTCATTACTATTTTCAGTTACCATCAAGTTCCTATTCTTAAGTACCTATACGGAAAAACAAAAATGGTTAAAATATAGTTTAAAATATAACATCTTTGTTGAAATGTATAGCACCATTGATATATGTTTCTTCTTGTCTGCAGGCGAAGTCTAATTCATGGTTATCCATGCAACAAACGTGGGGTGCGAATTGGGCTTTGAGACCCGGGTTTGCTCTGCAGGCTCCATTCTCTATTCGTTTATCTACTCTTTCCATTGGAAAAACTGTCTCTGCAACTAAAAACTGTCACCGCAACTAATGTCGTTCCCCAGAATTGGAAACCCAATGCCACCTACAGATCAGATGTTAATTTTGATTAATGATATCATCCGATAACGTACAAGTTGATGTCGTTCAATTTGGTCACGTCTATAACCGATATATGAAATAACTCTCAAATAGTTGCTGTTAATAATAACATTGCAAAATTGGAGGAATAGATATGTTTTGGATCATTATTAAAATGATCGAGAACAGCTGTAAATCCGTTGCTGTCACTGAGTTTTGCACTCTAGTTGACAATGTTTGTGTTGGGTATTATTTTTTGCTTCTATGTTTGAGATGGGATAAATACCAAAACCCAAAAATATAACACAGAGATAATGCTCTGTTTCCTTTGCTCCAAGATCTTTTACACAGAGAAGTCCTTTTAAAAACAATTACACAGGACAGAGTATTTCACCACCATAAAATTTCATTCATTAAACAAAACATTTACATATTCATCCTCTTTCACTCAGAGGGATTCACCAAAACATTTACTCTGCCTCCTATGAAATTTTACACCACTGTGTGTAAATATTTCATTTACATTCACTGCTGTGTGAAAACAAAATTACAGAGAGTTACAGAGTTACCTTTTCACCTGTGTGAAACAACTCATGGATTTGGAACAAAACAACCCACTGGTTTTTCATTCACTTTCTCCTCCTGCACTGCTGTGCAATCTTACATTACAAAACAAAAAAAAGATTTTACACTGTTGCTGCATTTTTCTTTTACATTCCAGAACAAATCATATTCACACACTCCTGTGTGTTCCTTCCCTGTAATACAAAATTACTCTATGTTTTTTACGTTCGCTGCTGCGAATTTACATTTTTCTTCCCAGGTGCTGGGAACCCCTGTTTCCTCTGTTCTTCATATATAAATTACATTACATACTTCATCTTTTCTTCTTTTTTTTAATCCCCGCGGGTGGGTTTTTGTTTTTACATAACAAAAATTGGAGTCAACGCCATATTAAAAAAATATATATTTAAAACAAAAAAAACTTACGTTTTCGGCCCATGCTCCGTGTTAAATCGCCGTAAATAAACATTTAAGACTACCCAAAAAACATAGCAGAGTTTTTAATATAAGGTATGGGATGCATTTAATTTTCAACGGGCCCGTGTACTTTCCTTGAGATGGACGGCGGAGAGAGTCAGCATAAATCAAACGGCGGAGGTTGCATATCGGGACACCATTTCTCACTGTCCTTTAACCCATCGTGCAGCTTCCTTAAATCGACGGCGTTAAACACTGGAGGTAAATCAACGGATGAGGACGATATCGGAAGGGGTTAGTTAGGTGAAAGTTACCTTCCGATGGATTGTCAGTGCTGATGTCAGGCCAGCATCAGTGCTTGAACAGCTGTCAGCTCCCAATTGCATCGGAGCTCGATGCACGGAAACCACTTTGCGTTGTGAGGTGGTGCAATATGAGACCGGTGGTTTAGGTTTGAACTGGGTGGTTTTCTGAGTTGCCGTTGACTGCTGGTTTGCGCGGGCAGTGAAATTATATTTTCAACAGTTTGCTGACAATGTGAAATAAAATTCCCGTGGAAGCAAAATGTGGAGTAAATTTTATAATATATGAGTTTATTTGTAATTGAAATTGCTTGTGTCAAAATGTGGAGTAAATTTTATAATATATGAGTTTATTTGCAATTGAAATTGTTTGTGTGAGTAGTTCAGCTAAGGCATTTTGATTGGTAAGCACCAAGGAGTTTGGTCACCCAGGTTTAGTGTCCAAATTTCATTTGGGTGAATAATATGGACATGATTGTTTGAAGATTTTTGTGAATGACATTTTGACCTTTTATTGTTGGAACTAATTTTATTGTAGTGATTTACAAATCGAGGTTTGGAATTTATAACAAGACTTATGATTGTTTGAAGATTTTTGTGAATGACATTTTGACTTTTTATTGTTGGAACTAATTTTATTGTAGTGATTTACAAATCGAGGTTTGGAATTTATAACAAGACTTATGAGTCTTGCAACAAATTTGAAACCTTGAAACATAAATTTTCTCTCAAGTTTTAGTGTTCGGAACTAATATTGTTTTTTGAGTTTTATTGTTAGGAACTAATTTCCTAGTAGTCATTTACGAATAAGTCTATGGCAAGACTCATCATGAGAGTCTTGCTATAGACTCCTAACCTCTATTCATAAACGACTACAATGGGATTAGTTCCTAACTATCAAACTCAATATGAAAGTATAATGTCCTACCAGCCTTAAAAATAAAACCATGTTAGTTAATATTATTATTTTATATTAGTTTTAACATATATATTACTATTTTGAATTATAAACTAGCATTGTCATTTAATTAAATGGCTAATTAGAAATTATAAATTAGTATGGCTTGTAAATACCTATACGTATAACTTACAATGACTATCAAAATATTTATTCTCACTTTATCATGGAAATTCCTAATCTATAAATAGTTTTTGTTACAATACCATAAGCCAATACCATGACTTATCAATACCACAACCCAAAAAAAACCATAACTCACTTATTTATATAAAAAAATATTTAACTAAAAGAAAGCAAAATTATTAAAAATTATAACTAATGAAAAATTTTCCTAGTTATTTTGTGAAGAGTTTTTGACAATCTCTCTCTTTCTATATATATGTGTGTGTGTGTTTATTTTAAAATAGGGCTTTTATAATTTTATTAATTGTCAATAATTACTAGCATAGCTATATAAATGAAATGGCTGGAAATGAAAATAAAAGATGAAGTACCCACAAATTAACCAATTGAGCTAACCCTTCATGCTGTTATTATATTATTATTATTATTATTATTATTATTATTATTATTATTATAATTGAAGAAGAAGAATAAAGGTTTAACACATACGTTAAACATATATACATTAACTAAAAAAAAATCTTAACCATAGAGACTGGCCCCACTTTATTATGTAAAAAGGCATTGTTACAATATCTTGGGCTAATACTAGATGCCCAAAAAATAACTCATTTCATATTAAAATTATTCATAATATTTTTTCAATTGATGAATTTAATTAAAAGGGTACAAAAGGTATAATTTCTTTGGAAACGAATTTTAACTTTTGGTTGTGTATACTACTTAGAATATTTAATCATCCACCCAATAATTTAAAGTAATCAAATTAAAATTCTAGAAGACCTATTCCCAAATAGACATGCTTATATGTATAATTTAGTAGATGGAATATTCTAGAATATTCTTAGTAATAATCATAGATGAAGAGTTCATATGTATCTCCAAAGCAGTTATGCCTAATTCACCCAGGCAATATGACCACCTTCTAGAGACTTAATATGGAGGTACACTAAGAGAGTTAATCTGGAGGTAGGGGTTGACTATTAAGTTTTTCATTAGTCTTGATGCATGTAGGGATATTCACATAGTTAGGTTTGAATGCTTCTTGTTCTAATGGTTATCATCATTTTCTCCTTGCCTTTTAAGTACATTAGAAGTTATAACTTATCAACCAACGTTTCTAGCTTGTTCATATAGGTTGGATGAAAACTTCATCATCTTGCCATTTCCTTGATCAATCTGTGTTGGAGCTTGAGCACATGTGTGAATCTTAGAAGCCTCTTTTCCTAGAGTTTTGGATGTGGGGTACAAGCACTGGAAGATTTACATGCTTTCTAGATGAGGCTACTTATCTAACAAGGCTCTTGATGTATGCTTCATAAAGTTTTTGTTCCTTGAGGCCACAACCTAAGCCATTTTTGGTACTGACTCAATAGACTTGTGTATTTTTACAAGTAGTAATGAAGTTGTTGACATGGAAACATCGAGCAGAGAGAACTTAAAAAGCTATTTAATTGCATTGATAAATTGAAGAGGCTAGTTGTTTAACTAGGCTCTTGATGTATGCTCCATAAATATTTCGTTCCTTGAGGCCACAACCTAAGCCACTTTTGGTACAAAATCAATAGACTTGTGTATTTTTAAAAGTAGTGAAGTTGTTGGCATGGAAACATCGGGCAGAGAGAACTTAAAAGCTATTTAATTGCATTGATAAATTGCCACTTGTAGTCCCAGATAGCCTTGTTTGATGTTTATGATTCTAATTATGATTTGTATATGAAGTGAATGAATGTGAATTATCACTAGAAAATCAATAACAACATGAATGAATTATCAATGGTTATTGTTCTTAGAATGGGTAGGATTGGTCATGTCCAATGAAGAAGCATCTCATATGCTTTTAGATATTTATGTCTTCCAAGTGTTATGCAGAAATAGAGCAAAATGTGGAAGATGAATTTGGGATAGCTAACCTGGAAATCATCTTAGGTTGTATCTAATAGTGTATTGAAGTCTACTTGTACAACAAATATAAATTTATCCATAGAATTATATTTTGCATGACTCAGATGGTGCTGTTGTTATTATACATACTTGTGTAGTTGGTGGTGACTTGTAAACATGAGAATGCTTGTGATTTTCTCCTTGCAAACACACATAATATTATTTTAAATTACATTTACATGGCTGTAATGGATATTTTTTTAAAATAAGATTTTGTAGCCACATATTTAGATGATAAAAAAAAATTCACAAAGATCACTCGATAGAGAAAGTGGTAAATACACCAAACAATACAACAATATTTGATGAGTTGTTTCCCATCTTGATTAAGATGACAAAAAGGAATCTCACTAACATAATAAACTTTACAAACCCAAGTGTTGTGAGACATAATGAAATATTGCATAAACAAAGAATGTATTCATTCCATTTTCAAGTGGACAAACTTCACTCTTGAACAACAAGAAGAAGTCATAATTTCAACTCGAAGTAATAATGAACTGGATGAGACTGTTACATGGATTATTCTAGAGATATTATACTAATTTTCTTATGATTTTATGTTTTACTTCACCAAAGGAGGAACTTTTGTAGTTTGAATCTATTAGTTTGAATCAAAAATTGTTATGCCTAATTCACCCAAGCAATATGCCCACCCTTTGTTATACATACTAATAATCTACACTTAGAGAGTTAATCTGGTTGTAAGGGTTGACTATTAAGTTTCTCATTAGTCTTGCTGCATGTAGGGATAGTCACATAGTTAGCTTTCAATGCTTCTTTTTCTAATGATTATCATCATTTTATCCTTGTCTTTTAAGTACATTAGAAGTTATAACTTATCAACTAGCAGTTTCTAGCTTGTTCATCTAGGTTGGATGACAACTTCATCATCTTTCCATTTCCTTGATCAACATGTGTTGGACCTTGATCACATGTGTGGATATTAGAAGCCTCTTTTCCCATAGTTTTGGAGGTGGGGTACAAGAACCCATGATTTTCATGCTTTATAGATGACACTAATTGTTTAACTAGGCTCTTAATGTATGCTCCATAAAGATTTTGTTCCTTGAGGCAACAACCTAAGCCACTTTTGGTACCAACTCAATAGACTTGTTTATTTTTACAAGTAGTGAGGAAGTTGTTGACATGGAAACATCAGGCAGAAAGAACTTAAAAATTCTATTTAATTGCATTGATAAATTGCCACTTATATTCCCAAATAGCCTGTTTTATGTTTATGATTCTCATTATGATTCATATACGAAGTGAATGAATGTGAATTATCACTAGAAAATAAATAACAACATGCATGACTTATCATTCATTATTGTTCTTAGAATGGGTAGGATTGGTCATCTCCAATGAAGAAGCTTCTCATATGCTTTTAGATATTTATGTCTTCTAGTGGTTAGACAAAAAGAAAGCAAAATGTGGAAGAGGAATTTGGGTTAGCTATCTCGGAAATCATCTTAGGTTGTATCTAATATTTTGTTGATGTCCACTTGTACAACAGAGAGCAACTTATCCAGAGAATTATGGTTTGGATGATTCAAATGGTGTTGTTATTATTGTATATACTTTTGTAGCTGATGTTGACTTGTAAACATGGGAATGCTTGTGGTTTTATCCTTGCAAACACATATAATATTTTTTTTAATTACATTTATGTGGATGTAATGGATATTTTTTTGAAATAATATTTTGTAGCCACATATTTCAATGAACAAAAAAAATTCACAAAAATCACTTGATATGAAAAAATGGTAAATACACCAAACATTATGACAATATTTGATGATTTATTTCCCATCTCGATTAAGATAACAAAAAGGAATTGCACTGACATAATCAAATTTTCAAATCCAAGTCTTGTGAGCCATAATCAAATCTTGCTGAAACAAAGAATATATTCAATCCACTTTGAAGTGGACAAACTTCACTCTTGAACAATAGGAAAAATTCATAATTTCTCCTTGAAGTAATAATGAACTTGATGAGGCTATTTCATGGATTATTATATAGATATTCTATTATTGCTCATCTAATTTTACGTTTTACTTCACTAATGGAGGAACCCTCTAATTTGATTCTATTAGTTTGAGTAAAGGTAGGAACAATATTGTTAAAGAAATTGACTTGGATAAATCACATGAGATGTGATTCCCCTATTTTGTCCAATTTGGTAGAGCATTTGTATCTTGCAACTAATTTTGGGTCAACTTTTTGTGTTACAGAATCACCCTATAGTGTAATTGGTTGTTTACATTACTCGTAGATCATGGCTCCCCACAACTCATTCAATTCTTTTTTCCTTCTAATAGAATACATGTTATTTTGATTTTCGAATGGCGTCCATGACTTAATTGAATGAGTTCTTATGGGGAAGCCAATATGCTTCTTCATAGACTCATACAAGTATGAATATTCCATGAAAACATGGCGGTTACATTTTATGTAATACTTACTATAGATCTTGATCTCTTACCCTATCACACTTCAAATTTCATCCTCTCTGATTAACTTATTTAATACTCTTCATCATCCTCCCCCTGATTTACACACTTCGAATTATCTAGATCAAAATCACTTCCCTACCTACTTCTCTATATTTAAGTAAATCAGTGTCTGTGATACAAATGTTGCAGGTGTTATAGTTGAGATAGTTCGAATGTAGATAAAATCTCATTATGAGTTCCAATTTTGATATTACACTCAATCCTCCCCTAATTTACACACTTTGAATTATCTGGTTCGAAATCACTTGGCTACTTGCTTGACTATATTTATGTAGATCGATGTTCTTGATACAAATGTTGTAGGTGCTATAATTGAGAATGTTTGAACATAGATGATAGGAGTTTCAATATCGATATTACACTCAATAGAACTTTCATTATTCAAACATTAAAACTTGTCACAAAAGCTATATTGAGATTATAAGTTCAAATTTATAATAGATCATGTATATTGAAATGATGAAGCATTCAATAAAATAGTATGTGAATTCTACAAATGCTAATTTTAGTAATGAATCCATCTTGCAATTAGAATCCATGATATAGCTCAATTCTGCAAAATTCAAATTCCAAATTTTTCTCATAGCAAAGGTGATAAATAAATAAAATTGCATAAAAACTTTACTTCCATCTTTTATCCTCCTCTTTTCTATGCTTCGGCCTTATGGAATTCCCATTGCACCATGTGGTACAATTTCTAGTATATAATGAGAGAGAGAGAGAGAGAGAGAGTTTTTTGCCAGATTGATTTAATAATGAAAATCAAAAGTAAAGCTCAATTAAAAAAAAATTCAATTCCATATTATGTAAATTTCATTGTCAAATTCCATATATTAATGACCGATATATATAATATATATATATATATAGATAAGAAAATTAATATTTAGAGATTTTTTATTCAGATTTTCCACAATATCTATTATTCGCTCTACGTTTCTAGTCTATAACAAGACTGGAAAGGAATAATGAAATATTAGGTAGCTTGTGACTTTCAAAATTACATGATTATTTTTTCTTTTCTACTAGGTGAAGATTTAAATTTTTCACATTACTTGTTATTGTGGAAACTTCTCTCTAACTTAAAATATAAAGTCATTTAAACCAATACGTTACCATCATATTGAAAACATTGGTAATACTAAAATTATAAACTAAAATATAAAATAGAAAGTTGATTTGCTTGTTCCTGTTATGTCATGGGAGAGTCCACCTAGATTGGTAAAGGTGAGGCATTTTCATCATGAGAAGACGAGAAGATGATATTTTCTTATTTTTTTCCTAGGACAAAGACTTTCCTATCTAGCCTCTTAATTTTCTCCAACATTTCTACCATACATACCAAGATATAGTATTGTGTATCAATTTATTCAATGAAGACTCTGCGAATGAGAACTTTGATGTGATAATAAAAATTGACCACTTGCATGTAAGGAGTTTGCTAAGACTGGTTAGAGGTGCCTATTTCATAAATCTAATGCATGGTCGCCCTTTTAGTGTTATGGCCAAGGATAAACCCATGCCCTTGATGAACTTCTTCATCCACTTTTGCAATAGTGTGCTTGACCACTTCACGGATTATGTAAGAATAGCGAGCCGTAGCTCATATTGTAGTGGAATGGACCTAATTTTGTGACGAGTGAGGTGGAAGGATAATTGGGCTTATAACGGAGATCATCGTACCCTTTCTACCACCTTTTCAACTTAAGTGTAATATTTGTCTAGCCATCAAAGACAAAGAAAGGAATGATTAGGTAGATTTAGGCATTTGAAGCTTGCTGCGAATGAAAATGGGGGAGGAAAATGAGAGACCCAAAAGATCCATTAAAAATCATTTGAGGGATGGAACTAAGTAGAAAGTGGGTTAGAGAACAATTATTCAAATGTGAAGTTAGGGAAAACTTGTGAGGAGGGTCAAAGAGGGATAAATAGAAAGGAGATAATAAAGGAAGAGGGAAAGCTATAGAGAGTTAGAATAGGGGAGCAGAAATATAAGTGCTAAAAATATATGACCTATAATTTCTGAAAAAAACTTAGGGATTTACATGAAATCCAAACCTCCAAAGATATAAAAATTGAAATTTGCAACATAAAGTAAGAAGTTCATGATGAAACCAATGAATACCAATGTTTCCTTGAGACTACGACACCAAATTTATGCCCCTCCAATCCTTTGCTCGGCCGAATTGAAACCACATAACACTACTAAAAATACACATAACTAAAATGTTCGCATTTCTAAGGGAATCACTACCAACATAAAATATTATAGAAAGTTTCCTAAAGCATGATGGCCAACCAAGCCCGATATCCAAGAAATTCCCAAATAATTCAATGAAAAGAAATAAGAAAATAGAAAGGTAAAACCTTTCTAATAGGCAATTTTTTGTGTCATAGCTTCTACCAGAGATATGTCCAATTTAAACTATCTTGTCTTGTCCTCAACATACTACTCCATCTCTTGCAATAATTTCATCAATCTCTAATATGTTTGAAGTTCATCATACTCATAAAAGGTTTGAATTTCATTCCCCCATGAAGGCATAATTTTAAAGTAGTTAATGAACATTGGATCATCATGAAAATTAATTCACACATCCTGACCTCAAACTTCATTACTCAAATACATCACTAGTTACATTAGTGCACCATCTAGGTAGTGTACAACACCACTCATTAATGATACACGTCTCATGTTTGTGCTCAATTCATTACTCTCATATAGGAAACCTCCCTAGTGGAATAAATTTATTATTCTTAAAAAATTTGGCATAGTTTAACTATTCTATGTTTTCCACCCTTTTGAGGCATAGTTTCCAATGTGAATTCCATTTAGGATTTATTGTAATTTCACATTTAAGGTGTGTGGTATACAAAATCTGAGTGCCCAATGGTATTTTAAAACAATTAAATCTATTTATAAACTAAAAATTATAATTGAAACTATGAAAAATTACAATCTCACAAGGAACTGCATCACCATAACCTCAAAATGTGTAATTTTTTCCTTGCTCAAGTTTAGGGAGGAGTTGTCACACACACATACACACACATATGGAGAGAGAGGGAGATATTAGCGCCATATCTATCAAGTGAGGGGGATAAGGGATTAAATCTATTAAGGTGAAAACTTTTGGTATCAAAGGAAAGGGACAACAATAAAGTATATATTTGGATATAGGAGGTAAAGCGGGAAATTCAAGACAACAACAATGAACACAAGGAACTTAAAAAAGGAGCAAGTTTGAAGGAAGATTTTAAAATGCATTTATTGTGTTAGACAATAGATTGGAAGTTATATAAAAAGAAGCTGAAGACCCATGCATAGGTGTTCATGGATATTTTTACCCTAGGAGTCTGATGTAGGAATACCTTTCCAAAGTCACCAAGACCTAGAAGATGTTATCACATTTACTAAAGGGAGTGGTTTCCCTGAACTTGATTTGATTTAATTAAGTTATGAATATAGTATTAGGGGGTTTGTTTTATAAATGTTATGTAACAAATATTGACCTAAGGAATGAGGAAGCCATTTCCTCATCAAAATGCAATTCCCTATTTCTAGTATGTTGTTAAGGAATTATATATTTTAGAGGAGATTTGGTATTTTCTAAAAGTAAGTGATTTGGTCAATGTTTAGTGGACCTCAACGAACTTATTCTTATTGTATATAGATAAATTACATAATTGAAAAAAGAAAGAAGAGTGTAGAAGAGTGAGTGTGTGTGTTTGTAAATGAGTGAGAAGAGAGGCCAAATGAATGTTTTATCAAGCCAACATATAGAATAAACTCAATGGATTGTATTAGAAGACGCAGTTAGAAGTGAGAGCAAACCTTTGTAGTGTTCTTTTGATAAACTACCAGAATTGTGGCTTCTTCTAAGAGCCTTTATATATCAGTCATGGTAGTTTATAAATATTTATGAACTTGATTATTTGAATTCATGGATTAACCTTGTATGAGTCACATATTAATTCTAAAATGCTCGCACAATAGCCTTCAATAATTTCGTGGAGTTAGGAGAATGGTTTAAGTTGCAAATTGGGACTAGATTCAAAGTTTTATGAAATTTCATTAATAAATGGAGTCGTGGCTATTCCTATTGCAAATTCCATTGATTAAAATAGTATGAAATTCAAAAAATACCAAAGCGCGAAAAAGAAAATAATGCTCGAACTCTTGAACCAATGCATAAAATACATATGAAGATGAATCTAGGGTGGGACACATATTTGAGATGTGAATATTAATATGGCTTCAAACATATCTAGTGCTTGAAACATTTCGTTGAATCATTTGGATACCAAATCATCTAGATCCATAAGCTTCATTGTGGACCGCAGTCGAGTATGAATATCAAGGTAAGAGTTTATCTTATTATATTTTTATCATACATAGAAAATTCTTAGAGGCATATCCATCTCTTGATCTCGATACAACAATGTTGAAAAGATATCCATGCCCTAACCCCCAGATACAATACCCAATGTAGAAATTAAAACCTATAAAGGAATAGATCCAAGCCTCTTTGAAGTGTTTTACACCTGGAGCTTGTAGATCCTATATATTAGAAGAAAGTGGAGGAGGAAGATCTATCCTTATGAACTTAGATCATACAAAGGTAGATTCTTGCAAAATTTGTTATTACTTGAAAGTGACA
Source organism: Pinus taeda (assembly GCA_000404065.3). Classification (NCBI taxonomy): domain Eukaryota; kingdom Viridiplantae; phylum Streptophyta; class Pinopsida; order Pinales; family Pinaceae; genus Pinus; species Pinus taeda. The sequence continues at coordinate 166,318 of APFE030613264.1, read as the reverse complement.
AACAATGACATCGACAGGCTTAAGAACCTTTGGTGTTAAGCCCTTGGTTTTGACCATATTCACATGTTAGACTTTAGTTAATTCTAGGTTGTAAGGCTTGAATAAAAGTTTGGAGGTTTGTGTGATTAAAATTTGAAGGAATTCAAAGTGCTATCTTCATTCAAACCAAATATTGGAGCTAGCACGAGTTTGGTTTAGAAGCAAAAACCCCGAGATCAATCTTAGAATTAATAGATGGAGTGGATACGCTACATAATTGTCCCCCTTCTTCTCCTTCTCTATTCTAATCTCATGAAGCCTCAATTTCTTCTGGAACTGAGAAACCATTCCATGTCTCTCCTCACTACAATTTTGCATTGTAGAGATACATTCCTCAGAATATCTATGTAAGACCCCCACCATTCATGATGCAATTAACATACAGTGAAATTTAGGATGGTGACGTGGATACTTTGGAATATTAGGTTGTAGACCTATAGTTTATGTTATGAGGCTTGTATGCCCATGTAGTGATATCAAAATAGGTTGTAGGCCAACATGCCCATATTTGTATGCCTTTAATGGCTAAGTGGCCAAAAAGCCAAATTTTAATTACCTTTTGATCTAGATTTCAATAAGAATGCAACAAAATATAGAAATACCCATATACACAAATATGTAGTGGAAATAATACTTCATTTCCTTAATGTAAAATACCGAAATATGCTTACAAACACAAATGGAAATAAACCAGCTAGGGCGAGGGTAGCTTATCCCTCAGAAGAGAGGTAGCAGCCACATGCCTTTGAACTGTGTTACAATGAGGCTTGAAGGCCTATTTATTGTTGAGAAACAATGGAAAACCCTAAGCATCCAAAATCCTAACCCTAGAAGACGAAATGCCAAATTGTAGGCCCCATTTGGGTAAATTGGTACATCAACTTCCTGGGGTTGTACCTTTGGCATACGATCTTCGTTTGACACACAAAATATCTTGTTAGAAAGATATATCCAAGAAATAAAACTTTGCAAAGAGAAGCATTGGTCCATATACCCATTTTTCTCCCAATTTTCCCAAAAAACTTCATTTAGGGCCTCAAAATGGCTCGAGAAGTTCAGGACCCAAAAAACTACTAAAAATAGTAAATTGTGCTACAATTAAGGAAACTGAAAAAATGAAAGAGATAGTTGTGGGGGTCCAAGTGGGATAGGTGGGTGGCGACCAACATTCACCTGGATCATTCTTCCCCCCTTAGGAAGCAATGGTCCCCATTGCATTGAGTTCCCCCATCTACTGAACTTGGTCCCTAGTGAGTTGTTCTGCAACCTCTGATGTGTCCAGTAATGTTGGGAAGCATGGTAGAGTGTGGTACACATTGAATCCTCAGTGCAAACAAAGGAATGGGAGAATGGTGTGCTCCAAAGCATTGTCTCCCACATCGTTGGTGCTGGTGTAAGGACCATGTCGGAGTGGTCTAAGCTTCTGATGGGTTCTGGTAAGGCATTCTTTCTACAGGTGCAACAAGACTTTATCGCCCACCTAAAACTTGTGTGGTACCTGATGTTGATCATGTTACTGATTGTACTTGGCAATTTCCAGAATGGAGCGACGATATATCAACATGTTCGGTAGAGGTTCTCTAGGAGTTAGATCAAATGAATGTTTGTCTTGACAATGCAACGACGCCCCTGTGGGTGAGGAGAAGATGACCGGATCCATCTGCTGCTACTACTGCTGCGTGGAGGAACTCTTCGTAGGGGTCATGGATGTGGCGATGACCTTCCCCTTACTTTGGAAATGAACCAGATAGAAAATGAATTTCCTAGTCTGGGAGATTAGCTTGCTACATTTCTTAGCAGTGATAAAAGAAGTGGCGGTAGGTGGGGCTACCTTTGGTATCCTATATAATGAATTACCCAAATAAATAATAACAACACGAGGCCTTAACTCATACACAACATGTCGCCTCCATAAGTATGGCTAGCCTAATAATACATCACAAACATCCAGAGGTGCAACATCACACAATACCTCGTCTGTGAAGGGTTTGATGTTGTACGGAAGGCGACACTACTGGCAAAATCGGACATCTCTTCCTTGGTGAAGCCACCCAATACTGTATGGCTATGGGTGTGGTGTAGTAAATAGGACCAACTGCTTCATGATCTCTACTTAAATGCGATTCTTTTGGCTGCCACTATCGACAATGAATTGCAGCGGTGAACCCTTCACCCACATTTGTGAGTGGAAAAGTCACTCCCCCTCCTCTAGATCTTCGGGCTCATTCTTCTGGATCTTGGTGGTGGAAATAGTGGCTTTGGGCTCCGCATCAATGATCTCATTCCCTTTGCCATTCCAAGGTTCTGACTTGGGGTCGGAACATGCATCTGCTTGTGAAGCCTTCAACTTGGCCACCAATGACTGCTTGGTCTGATAGTCACTTGTGTTGTGAGTTGGGCTCTTATGGAACTCGCACCACTTTCATGTGTCCTTGTTTGACTTCGTGGTGTTGTTATTTTCTTGTGGCTTCGACAGGTTTTCTTGGGTCACCTCGACTTGGCTTTGTCCTTTGTTCTTCGGATTCATAGATCCAAAGTCTTGCTTCTTTTGTTTAATCTTCTGCTTGATTTTGACAACGTATTGGTACGTCATGCCAAGTGAGGAGATGTTCATGAACTCCATCTCATCCTGGATGTATCTATGTAGGCAATCATGGTATTTGAGTACCAAATGCACTTAGAGTCCTTGATACCAAACTGTGTGTGAAAGGTATGAAAAGTGTTTGTGAACTCCGACACATATTGGTCCCTTCCCTACCGCAGTGTGGTCCACTTGATGTATTTCTCCTCATAGCTTTTGACAGGGTAGTACTGCTTCTTGATGGCATCCTGGAATGAATTGCAAGTGGGTGCGGCTGAAAATAGTAAGCCTGTACTTTCATCCTTCTGCTCGTAGTAGTTTTCCCACCAGTCCTTGACGTGGGGGGCTACTTTGAGAAGAGCGAAAATAGTCTTTTCCTGACAGGAAAAATCATGAATAGAAAAATACCTTTTTAGCAAATTTAACCATTTATCTATGGCTTCTGCATCTATCTGACCCTCGAATATGGGGATGTCAAAATTAACTTGTACCTTAAAGGGTGTGGTGTTTCTAGAGTAGTTGTTGGAAGCTGATGCTTCGCCTTTGGGTAGTCGCTGAAGGATCTGGGCAATGTTTTTCATCATCGCATTCCTTTGTCACTCATGGGATTCTTCGAGCAAGATTTTGATAGGATCTCCTGCCCCCTAATCCTTCTTTTCATCTGCCATGGGAGGCTGTCGGGATTTGTGAGGTTGGCCTTGCAAAGGTTCAACTAGTTCAAGCCCTAACTCCTTATATCCTGACCTTGTTAGGGATATGCAAAGAAAAACAAAGAAAGAGCAGACACCTCTGATAGCACTGATCCAGATTTAAACATGAACACAACTAAATATAGAAATACCCATATACACAAAGATGTAGTAGAAATAATACTTCATTACATTAATTTTCAGCTTGTGACAGATCTAACAGATAAGAATCAACGCATAATCAAGTTTGTGGATGAGGCATGCAAAACAGTCCCAGATCTAGCCATTCTCGAGGATGAGCCAGTAGATGTATGGGTTCAGAAATTCACTACGGGAATGCGCAACGCATGCATAGAGTTACCAAAGTTTTAGCTGGAGCTGAACCTAAAAATTACATAATTACAGTTGAAGGCCCAGCCTTCGACTCTGCTAGAAGTCAAGGAGTAGTGCGCGACTATCGTGATAGATGCATTAGAAATAGTAACAAGTGCAGTGATGGACTGCACAACACTTTTTGAGCAGTCGCTTGAGATACTCACTAGCCTACAAGAAGACCCCAATGTGCAGAGGTTGGAGACAGATGTGCGTGAACTACAGTAGCACTACAATGAGGTTAAAGTGACAGCGCGCACTGTCGCCATCACGTAGAGACTTGCAAAGCTACCAGAGGCCAAGGCATTGAAAGATTAGGTAGACTTAGCTCAACATAAGGAAGTCATGGTGAAGGATCGCTTGAAGCCTTGGTTGGACAAGGCCTACGTGATCACAACCACCATTGAAGGCAAGCTGGCTAATCTACAGGAGACTCAGCAGAAGCTACAAGCAGATAGCGTAGGGCCAGTGACAGAGCAGTTGGTCGAAAAGATGAAGTAGGTGGCAACGTAGTGCATCGCCGAGGTAGCAGTTTTCCAAGTCGAGCTGGGAGGTCTTTGCGACAAGATCTCCGCATCAGCTGAGTGACTGGAGGGTGAGTCACCATGTTTGTGTTGGGGGCCTGTTGGGAACAGGTCCCCTCGGGGTCAATTTTGGGGTTAACAACCCAAGTTTTGGCACAGAAGGCTCAAAATTTTGTATAAAGAATGAAAAGCCTCTGCATTTTGTGGTTGTAAATTGCAAAGATATCTAAATTCAGAGAGGATTTTCTGCCCTTAGTCTAGATAGGTTGTATTGGTTTTGGAAATCCGCCCTTGGTCCGCAAACCATGGGACTGTATAAAAAGGAGAGTCTTAGAGAGTCTAAGGCAGTTCAGTAGTCATTAATCATTGATGTAATAGTTTTTTGAGAGCTAAGAGCAAGAGTCTTAGCGGGGAAAGAGGTTTTGCAGCTGAGTGCGCGGATCCCTATGATAGGAGTCTGTAGCTGAGTGCACGGACCCTTGCAGCTGTGTGTGCAGGATGGTTAGGGTTTGTATTGGAAATCTGAATCATTAGTAAAGAGAAGTGTTTTGAACTTACTGTGTACTTTCCATCTGTGTAAGTGTTAGTTTACTTTTGTAATAAATGTTATGATTATGCTATGTTGAATGTTGGGTTTAAGATATAATGTTAAGTTGGTGCGCAAAAATATATGTTTCCATATGTTACATGAACACAAGTCATAATATATGTTTACGCGAGAATAATCTTAATTACATTGTAAAGTTAGCTAATACTTTAGATAATTTTGGGAACAAGAAAATAACCTAGTTACAGAGGCGTGTAAGTTCCTGAATTATCATCTATGGTTGTGCGAAGGGCAGTTGAATACCCTCGTGGAGGTTCTAAAAGATAGAAGAAGAAGTACATCGATAAGCCCTTAAGGCTTATTGATCTGTGCGAAGATAGGGGTTGGGGTGTAAGATCGACATCACAACTATCTCAGGGTCCAAAAACTTGGTTCCTTCATCCCCCCACACTGCTTCAGGTGGCACTTCAGTCCGTGCTCTGCGGATTGATGCTGAGAGGGCTAGTAGTGTAGGGATTTTCTTGGCTATTTAATGCTGAACTTGGGTTAGGGCCCATCAAGCCAACACATGTTCAGCATGACTAGCCAATGGTGCAAGCAATAAGAGCGATAGCCATTATTGATCATTGATCGACCGTGATGATGCTTGTGTGACAGTGAATGTGACTCCGTGTGTGAGTGTGACAGATGCTTTCATAGCAAAAAAGACAAGTACACACGAAGCGAAGAATTTGAGCATAACCAGAACATGGTTGCAAGCATGACTTAGACACCAAAATGCAAAAACTTGGGTGAAATGAATAAGCAAGGCAGATAAAAAGACTCCCATGGGCTCACGATGTGAACTTGAGGGTTTGTAGTCATCAAGTGAAACTCCTAAGGGAGGCTCCAAAATCAGGTGCAGGCCAAAATTTTGGAGGGTGGTTGTCGCCGTTACAATAGGGTTTGTAATGTAGGCATTTTGTATGGACTAAGGCTTTCATTTATCAGTCCTTTTTCCAAAAACTCCTGCACTTTCTTTCTGATTTCTTCATTCTCTTTAGTGGCCATTCTATATGCAACTTTATTTTATAGATCTGGTCCCAGTACTAAATAAATATGGTGCTATATACTCCTTACAAGTTGCAACGCATTAGGAAAGTCATCCACTACAATATCACTATACTCATTCAGCATATATTCAATCTCAAAAGGAAAATAAATCACAATAGTGGAAGTAAGAATTACCATAGATATACACCAAATAAAGGCTTCCATCATTTTCTTCCATCTTATGCAAAAATTATTTCTGTCCCAACAACAATACCTTGGAATCATTGGTCTATGGTGTCCCTTCTTCTTGCAAAGGCAATAAGGTATGGCTGACGCCATCCTTTTGAATTTTTTTAAATGTTCTTCTTCCCATCACGAACAACAAATTTGTCAAACTTCCATGGTCTACCCAATAGAATGTGGCACACATCCATGAGCATGATGTCATGCATGATTTTATCCTTATAAATACCTATATACAACTCCACTTCACAGTGTTCATTCACCAACAATTTATCAATTTTTTGAAGCCATGACACGTTATAAGGTTTTGGATGCTTAATATTCTTTAGATTTAACTTCTCCACCACTTTTGTAGACACCAAGATTTTTGTGTTTCCACTATCAATCACCATCTTGCATCATTTCCCTTATACTTTGCAAATAGTGTTGAAAAAGGACTTCCTCTAAGTTAGTTCAATAGATTCCTTCTATAGCTCGAATATACTTTTTTAAGGAATAGAAACTCTCCTGGCTCTAGTACATTCTCAGCCTCTTGTACCTTTGGTTCCCTTTCTTTTGTTGTGGGGACAACAACACTTATTTTGTCACATCCTATTTATTTTGCATTCATATGCTATACATCAAAATATTTCCACACCTATAACAATGAATATCTCTTCCTCTACCTCTTCCTCATCCTATGGAAAAGGATCTTCAGCCTTTGAAGACTCCCCCTTGTTGTCATTGTCGACTTGAGCTACTAGCTCCTTCTTTCTTTGTTGTAGACCTTCTTCTACTTGGCTATTGTCCTCTTCCTCTAGAAATACCTTTTCTTTTTCTAGAATGCTTCCTTACAAACTTATCCTCAGTCTTAAAAGCTAGTTGGTATGCGTCTTCCATTATTATGGACGATAGAACATTGATTTCATCTTGAATATCCAACTTGATAGCATTAATATATATGTGTGTCTTCTCTACAAACTCCTCCACATATCCAACCTTGATATTCATCTTATAAAACTCTTTTGTATACTCCCTGACAATCATCAATATTTTTCTAAGATTATGCATTTTCCTAAATGAAGTATGATGACAGTCCTTTGGTAAGAAATTTCCTCTAAGCTTCGCGACCATTCTGTCCCAACTCTTAATATTCTACTTATTCTTCCTTCTCCTTTCAACCTCTACACCATCCCACCATATAGTTGTGTGTCCCTTCAATTAGGTGAAAAAAAAGTTAAGTTTCTTCTTTTCACCCATCTCCTCATATTGAAAGAACTTATCCATATTTGTAATCTAGTCTATGAGCTGCTCTAGATTCATGTTGCTAGTGTAAGAAGATAGATCAGGCTTTGCCTTTGTGACATATCCTAAAACTACCATAAATATTTCAGCTTATATAGGACCTTCAACTAGTTATTCCTATGCATTCTCTTCTTCCTCCTCACTTACATCTCTAGCTTCAAGTTCTCTTTTGTTACTAGTTTCCATGATTTCCATTCTTTCTTCCAACCATTGCATTGCTCACATCACCTCAGCATTGGCTATAGGATTCAATAAGATGATGACAACCATGGGGGATGATTCAACATTTTTGGAGTGAAAAAAAAAACTACTTTTTCAACTTGGAATTTCAAGTTATCTTCCTATGGTTTTACTTAAATTTTGAGTGGGAGAGATTTTTGGAAGAAAAATTTAATTCATCATTGAAGAAATAGCCATGTTGCATACTTTCAATACACCTTTCTTGATAACAAAATGAGAAATACATAAAAAAATTGATCGCAATCACATTTTTTCATGTATGTCTCATTTTTAGTGTAGCAAGATCCATAAAAAGTATGAAATATGGGTACTCCTTGGATGAGAAATTAAATTCAGAACCCAACGAGCACTTCCACTCAAAATTTGAGTAAAAATGTAGGGAGATAAGTTGAAAAAGTAGCTCTTTCTTTTTTCCGTCTAAAATTTGTTGATGCAATCTAATCTTATTGTATTGTTTCCACTATTATTTTATAATATTTCATAGGAGGCCCATTTTAGACCTCATAATTTCTCTAATGGTTGTGTCTATCCTCCTTTGGTATCTCATCCAACACTGTGTGCCATGATCAACTAATTATTTCTAGAGTAGATGCAAGATCTGCTCTAATACTAACTAGTGTAGGCCTTAAATTTTCAAATTATTTTTATATGGTCCAAATACCCGATCCAAAATCACAATGGCTAAGATATTCTATTATATAGCCCCTAAAGCGCACAGACACACACACACACACACACATATAACTTGTACCAAACCAATGAGTTGAAGCCTTTTATAATGGCCACTGAGTCCAAGTATGTGTATATATATTTATTAGCTCCTAACATTTTAACTCTTCCTCTTGCTTCCCACAACGCATCCACAACAGGAGAATTGGGTCTGAGCTCTCTCTATCTATCATCTTTTACAAATAATATTGGGACTTGGTTTTGGTGTGTGGTATTTTTATCCACTGGGACATGTCCAACCAGGCTTACGTCACCCTGATCCATCCAAAAATACACACAAAAGGTCTGTCCAAAAATACGCACAAAAGCTTCCCTTTCGGGAACAAACTCCGGGGACTGAAATTATCCCTATCAATTATTATTCCTGGATTCTATTAGTTGTTGTTCTGACCCCTTTTGATATTACACACAAATCCTTGCCTCTGGGAGGAGTCAACAACATTTGTGGGCCTGCTTGTTAGTATCATCCTGCAATTAATACACTCCATGTCACCCCAACTCTTTACATGTTGACCAACCTCCACATCAGCCCAAGTTATCATCACATTGAATGCTCTGTTTTGTGCTCCTCCTTCAATCACCAAAGGAAATAAATTTTGGGACATGTCACCTCAAAAGTTTTCTTTTAACAAATTCTTGTTGACAGAATGTAAACTTTGTCTCTTGGCCTTTGTCAATGGACAGATTCCTATTGAACATAAAAAGAACAATTGTTGTCTCCTCCACATATATGCTCTGACTCACTCTAGTTATTATTGTCCCCTATATACTACATCCTTGTCTTTATTAAGGATTTAAACCCTACTCTTTCACTCCTACTAGCATCCCATTCGTGGATTCATAAAAGAAATCATGGGAATAACATAAACCCGTGCAATATTATTAATATATATATGTGTGTGTGCAATCAATGAAATCAAAATGAAATGATTGTAGGAGGACTAGTTATAAATTGGGAGTAATCACACTTCCACTAGTCCACACTCTAATTATTTTATTAATCCAATAACTATATGAATACATAGTGTTATTATAGATCCTCAAAAATAGGATAAGATGGCTAATTTAGGGATTATGAAACTAGTTACAACAATTGACTAATTTTAATGTATTACATGGTAATAAAAAATAAACTCTATCCTAACAAGCCCACTCTTTAAGGAACCGACCTCTTTGGTACAATGTTTTGAACTCTCGATCAATCTGATTTTATGGATTCCCCTGCATCATCATGTTTATCCTTGAGGACCCTTCCTAGAAGTGCCCTCATCTACCAATGAAGGGTGATAGAGTAGAAGTATTTTATGCATCTTACCCTTATGTGTATAGTATCAAGAACCCAATTAACTACCCTAGCTTGAAGTTCTGAGCCAAAATAGGCTTATCGGTCACTAGTCTCAGGCTTCAAGTTGGTGGGTTTCCTCTTTAATTTCAAGGGGAGTGCTGGAGTGGAAAATTGTTGCAATGTCCTAAGCTTGAGATTGGCTCAGGGATAGCCCTAGAGAACCATGCCCTGAGACCCTCAGTGGAAGCGCATGTGGTTTTGGCACATATTTCTGTGAATAAGCATTAACAAGGATAATTGTTTTTGCCATAACACCTAGAGACCCAGGGGATTGAAAATGAAAAGGGAAATTAAAATAAAAACCTATAGAACTCTGGGTTTCCAAAGAGGGATGAGATGACCTCCAAAGGAAAGAAATTGAAAATGGAGGGTAGATAACAAATTCCAAGAAGGGTTTAACAACCATTAGATATCAACAATATTTGATCCACAACACACCCCCACTAAGATCAGAACATTATAGGCCAAGGCCCACTAAATAAAAGTAGAACTAGATAAAGGATTGGGAAAAGTAAAAGAATTGGATATATATAGATAATTACCCAATGTTGACCATCCCACTAGACCTGAGTTTTCTTAGATGTGAGAGCTCGTTGATAGTTGTTTCCTCTTGCTCCTATAGTGTCAACGTCTATGGTTTTCATCAACATCCAAAGATAAGTATCTGTACTTGCCTTAGACCTTTCCTCTTGCCATTTCTTAGAAACCATTACATGAGCTAAATAACTCTAGTCTCTGAAGCCATGCCACCTAAAATTCCAATGCATGACAATTCATGGCCAAGGGAAAAGGTTGATACATAAATTAGATAGGGAGACCATGAATATGTGTTTTCTCCACCAAATACAGGCACTCCATCGTTGGTCACCCAAAGGAATTGGCCCACCTATATTGGTGGTGAATCTCAGACATATCGAAAACGCCATAGAGTAAGGCCTCTCATCCGAGAATGTTCATGCAAAGTGTTGTTTTTAATAAGAATGAAGAGTGATAAATGTTTTTTACATGTGTGTTGGATGTGGTTGGTTGGCCATGCAAACTCCCCCAAATGCAATGGGATGCACTGGGGTGGCTTGCTCAGCCCCCCTCCTCCAACACAGTAATTATTGAATTTATAATTTTATTTTTAAATAAAAATTAATGAAAATTTATTATTATTCAAAGTATTTTAACTCAAGTGGTTTGGCAAGGAATCTCATTCCCCAGTTATATGAGTTCATTTTAAAAGTTTCCTTATAATAGAAACAATTGTTCATACACTTCACAAACTGACATATAACTAATAAAGTACTTGTAACTAATGCATAGAGACCACAATTACCATTATCTTAGAGGTTTTTATATCTATGGAGGATATTAAATTCATAAGGCATATTCATGTTTAAGCAGGAAATATTATTTATAATTTTTATATATATATAAATATTTCATCTTTATAGATGCATTTTTTTTGTAATATATTTTTATCTAAATTTTATGAGATTTTTTATTTAAATCATGTTTTATTTGTGTACACATTAAAATATAGGTAGATTAAAGTAATAATTATAGTAGTAGATATATATATATTATATATATATATATATATATATATATATATATATATATATATTCCCCAAGGAGTGGGCATCCTTCCTACCTTCATATGGTACTAGCTCACACAAAAGGGTGTTATGTCTCCTAGTATACTTGGCACATTAGATGTACTCTTGTCACTTTCATCAATCATGGCATGAAGTTGGCACAAGGTTAAACATCATTTGAATATTGCAAGTGACATAGGGAGGTAGAGGAAGACTCGATAGAAGAATTCTATCAAATTGGAAGAGTCAAAGGAAAAAATTGACAGTATAGACCACAAGCTAGCCATTCTAGCCATGAGATATTCTAAGATTTCCTTCTCCTCACATGAGTATAGTGACTAGATAGCATGGATGCCTAGAGATTTCAATCAATAGCTGTTATGTCTCACTAGTTTTTTCCTTACAGCACTACTGGTCTTTTTTTCTTTTCATGTCGATATACATAGGTTTGGCATAACAAATTTATTTTTATAAATTTTTATTTGCAATATGTTATATTTAGACAAAGTCTTAGCAACCTCAATACTATTAACCCATGTTACTTATCTTTGTTTCCCTTTAAACAACTAATAACAAAAAAAATTGGTTTATTTTTAGTTTATGTAATCTTCATTTAACTTAAGGCAAAGTGTCTACGTGAAAAAACAAGTTATATATATAATTAATTATCTATTTTTGAAATCTTCATAGAGTTAGCCACTTTATTGTATACTCAACTTCTACATTTTTTCATAGGGCGAGACATTTTATTGTATACTCAACTTATACATTTTACCATTTTATAGTGTTGTAAAGTTTTGGATTTCTTAAAATTTTGATTATGTGGAATTTTTTTAAGTAGAGTATGAATTAGTAAGATGATTATTTTATTGATTTTATAATGTTATCATTTCTGCAAGTTTGTTTAGGAAAAATTGGTAGTAGTTGCCAGGTTTTTGAAGTTTTATTTATCATAAAATATGTAAGAGTTTATTTAGTGCATGAAGCGAGATGTATAAATCAGTATAAATAAAGACATAATTGGTATCATATATTATTATTAATTTTTAATGTTTTAATGGGTAAAAAAATTAAAAGTTTTAATAATAATATATTGTTGTATGGAGAGGAGAATTTTTATGAGAGACATGTGTGAGTTTTTCTATATATTTTTAAATAAAAAATAAAATATTGTTTAAATAAAAAATAATATTTATTATAATAAAAAATAAAAAGAATATAATATTTGGTTAGTTTTAATTAAAGAAATTATAAAACAATATTAATCTCATTTCGGTGTGCTAATTAAATTTGTTGTTCATATTACAATATAGTATGAAAGAAGATATTGTAAAAATATTTCATTCTCACTTTCAACATAATTTTATATAAACTTTAGAAAAATGAAAATTTTTATATTTTGACTTTTAATAATAAGAAAGATGTATATTTTTTACACTTGAAAAGAATAGTTCCATAAAACATTTAAATAAACTATTTGAATTTCCATCTTAACTAATATATATCAATATCAATTTTATATGTATATATAATAGGAAAAAATGTAACGTAAACAAAATAATATTCTAATGTTAAGCATAATAAAATATTTCAATGTGACAAGGCAACAAGTAATTAAAAGTAAACAAATTTAATTACTTCTTAAAAAGAGCGAGATACGTAATTCTTTGATTATTAATATAAAATAGATAGATATCATTTAGAGAAATATTACTAATAAAAAAAAAGTTGTTTATAAATCAAATATTTTAATATGTAAAGTCAATAATATTGTCAAGTATTAAAAAATATATCAATAATAGGGAAACATTTTAATATGGACACTATGCCTCATAAATAAAATATCTCAATGCCTATAACCTAGTATGAAGAAAATGTGTAATTCCTATCATGTTCAACCTTGAGTTGACATATGTCCTTTTTAAAGTAAAATTAAAATATTCTCTACATTAAAAACAATGTTGGATATAATAAAAAATAAATATAAATATATGTTTCTAATTAGTCTTAATTAAAAGAATTATAAATATCACTAACATTGTACTCTCACTATGCTAGCTTGGTTCATTGTTAATACTACACCCTCACTATAAGCATAATTTTATACAGGCTTTAAAAATATGTTGAAATAATTAAAGTGAAAACTTCTTATATTTTCACTTTTGATTGTGAGGAAGATATATAAGTCATATACTTTTTAAAATTATTTCAACATATGACTTGAATAAACTATTTGAATATCCATGTTAACTAATATATTTTAATATGAGATTTGTATGTATATATATACATAGAGGAAGTAAAACATTATTTTAATGTTTACTATAACAAAACATTTCAATGTCCAAAAAAGAAGTAATTAAAAGTAAAAAAACATAAGTTTCCTAATTAAAATGATTGTATAATAAAAAATAAAATAAAATAAAAAGATGTGTAATTCATTCATTATTAAATATAAAATTGATATGTGTCATTAAAAAAAACTACTATTACTAACAAAAGGTTAAATGTTATAAATAAAATATTTTAATGTATAAGGTTAATAATATTTAATTTTTAAAGTATATTTATTAAAAAATTTAATATAGACAATATGGTTTAAAATAAAATATTTCAATGCTTTCTTAAATAAAAAATCAATGTCAACTATGTGTATATTATATGTAGTTAAGGAAAAAAACTATTTATATATAATATAAAATATTTGATAAAAATATTCTTATAATTCAAGCATTTCAAGTAGTTTCACTATTCTACATTTTAATTCTTTAAATATATGTTGGAATTGCAAATTTAAGTTGTGTAATCTACACAATCCAAATTCTTAAAGGTCATTTTCAAATATATCCATTTATGCATTTAAAAATGAAATTTAAAGAACAAAAAATTATACACTGTATGGAGAACCAACTTCGATTCTTCTAAGTGTAAATCTGTTTTCAAGTTTTCCCTCTATAAGAGATTTGCACTTCTAAGGGATCTCATCCCTCTCATGCTTGCTAGATGTAGTGTTAATATAGATTTAGACTAGTTATTTATGACCAACATTGAAACCTTTATTATTAGTGATGATTTTTAAATGTTACATACTAATTTCATACTAATAATTTAACGAATGACACATCTCCCTTTATTAAGAAGTGATCGAATTTATTTATTTTATTTTTAAACATTGAAATATTTTATTATGGTTAACATTAATATTCTATTTAATTTTATTCTTATTTATATATCCATACATATAAAGTTGATACTGAAATATATTAACTAATATGGACATTCGAATAGTTTATTTAAGTTTTATATTGAACTATTTTTAAAAGTGTAAGAATTGTATGTTTTTCTCAAAATTGAAAGTTAAAATATAAGAAATTGTCTGCTTCTAATTACTTCAGCTATCTCAAGTTTATATAAAATTAGGCTGAAAGTGGGAGTGCAATATTTTTACCACATCTTCATACTATGCTGTAATATCAACAACAAATAGAGTTAGTACAATCATAGTGGGATTATTGATGTTTTATAATTCCCTAAATTAAATTCAACCACATATATGTATTCATCTTTACTTTTTCGTTATTGCTTGCACAATTTATAGCCAACATTGAGCTTTTTATTATTAATGATATTTTTGAAATGCTACATACTAATTTTATACTAAGAATTTAACTAAAAACACAACTCCCTCTTATTAAGAAGTAATTGACTTTGTTCTTTTGTTTTGTTTAAACATTAAAATATTTTATTATGGTTGACATTATTTTTATGTTTGAATTTTTTCATATATATATATATATATATATATATATATATTAAAGTTGATATTGAAAGATATTATTTAATATGGACATTCAAATAGTTTATTTAAGTTTATATTTAAAATGTTTTTGAAAGTGTAACAAGTATAAATCTTCCTCAAAATTGAAGGTGAAAATATAAGAAATTGTCTACTTCTAATGATTTATATGGTTAAAGTTTATATAAAATTTTGGTCAAAGTAAGAGTGAAATATTTTTACCACATCTTCTTCATACTAGGTTGTAATATCAACAACAAATAGAGTTAGTATTATTAGGGTGAGATTATTGATCTTTTCTAATTCCCTTAATTAAAACCAACCAAATATGTATATTCATTTTCATTTTTTTATTATTGTAAGCATAGTGTTTTCTTTAAAGAATATTTTATTTTTATTAAACTATATTTTTCAAAGTGAGGTTGAGAATGAAAGGAATTAGACATCTTTCTTGTTTTGGGCTATAGAAGTGCCCCAAAGGTTAACTCAACTAGTCAAGTTCTCGTAGTTAAAGCACTTTTGATGTTAAGGGGTCATGTGTTCAATTATCTTGAAAATCTTGCGGTCGATCTTTGTGGTTACGCCGGGGAAATAGTCCACTTGGGTGGATCTCTCTAGTCCAAATATTTCATGAACATAATAGTCCTTGATGAAAATAAATATTTTAATTTGAATTATATGTGCGTGTGTGTGTGTGTGTGTGTGTGCGTGCATGCGTGCATGCGTGTGTGTGTGAAAAACTTCTATTGCAATATAAACATTTCCTTACAAAAATCAATGTTTTTCCATCTCACTGTCATGGTTTTCCATAACATACTGAGCGAGATTATCATAATGGTCCAACATCAAAACCTTCTAAATCTAAATACTAAAATAAACAACTACCTGGTAAAACACTATTTCAGATTATTGACAAAATAACATAACATTAGCTCCCAAATATCTTGTTCATGGATTTAACTATTAAAAAAAGCGCAACCAAAATTTTAACCAAGAATTGTGAACAATAATCATTTGTCTGAAGATGTCACTGGAGCTAAGTGGTTTGCACTAAAACCTACCGGAGGTTTAATACCACATTGGTAGTGTACTTCTATATGTGTCAAGTGAGCATTGTGGTGTTTGACTCTCTGAATTACATTTATTCATGCAAGTGATGGTGGTGTTTGACTCTCTAAATTACATTTAGACATGCAATGACTCATTATAGTCAATATATTTTTCTTTAAGCACATGGCCCAATAGTGTCTTCATTTTATAGTGAACAGTAATATAATTAAATATCAACTCAGCCTTCCCTTCGTGTAACCAAGATTACGTATGCAACTAATTAATGATTGGTGGTTAATGCTTCTAATTAATTATTCATAGCTTGGACTTTGGGGGGGTGGAGGAGTACATGGAGGCTATTGATTGGGATTGTGTTTGGGCTCAAAGTTTGCCTAAATGTCTACAACCTCTAGATCCCCACCAACATCTCATTCTCTAACACAAAATGTCATTGGAGGAAAGGCCAACTCCGGAAGACAACAACCCCCATAGGAGATGAAAGATAATAGTTCCAACAAGATACAACCAAGAAAAAGTCAATAATATGTTTGGACAGTGGACTTGAATAAATTTTCGGAGACAGTGAGGCATCGAATGTTGAGATGGAAGAATCAAGGGTAGACCTTGGGTTTGGATAAATGACCCACAAAGCCAAAGAAGTCTTAGATAATTTATCACCATCTGGTTTCCTTGTAGAGTAAGCAACAAATACCACCATGTAAAGAGAGATGAACTCGGAGTTTGTAAAAGAGTGGACATAGGAATTGTGCTCATTTTATCGCAACCCATCAGCCTTGGATATTCCTCGTTTGAGTCCCTGCATTAACCTAGAATGCTTGAATTCCCTATATAAATCCTTCCTCCGCCTCATCTTTGTGCCTAAATCCAATTCCTGTAGTATTGTAGTTATGGATAGAATCTGCTCCCAGTGGACCAGGATTGTCGATGCATGATACACCAAAAAGGTTGACATTGCAATAGAATTGTCCCACTTGCACCAGGGAGACTCTACCTGCACCACAAAAAAACACGAGTAGATAATAGGGAAAGAATAAGTGCCCAATGTAAGTGAAGTTTGTCATCATAATGATGTATATCAAAATGTCTCTTGACATTTGTAGTTACATTGAGTGGGATAGCCACATCGCCCCCTCTTTAATACAAAGAGAGATAGCATGATAGAAGACCTCCCCGCTCATACCCTCTTTCTCCAACTCATTATTTTTATATATATATATATTATATATATATATATATATATATATATATATATATAAATTAAAAATTAAAAATTAAAAATTATTAAAAATATATATTCATTTATTTATATCATCATGATTTATTTATAATTCATTTCCATTTCCATTTTAAATCATACATTAAACAGTAATGGATAAAACCACTTTATATCTATTGCAAAATAATAATTAAAATGTACATTAGTTATTATATACACGACCCGTGCAACCCATCCCACAATATTAATTTAATATTTATAAAAGATTATTTCTTATTTTTTAAGATTTTTGATAATATTCAAAAATAAAGTAAACTTATTTTAATTAATTTATTTTTTTAAGAAATTATTTTAACTACCTGGTGATAATGAATTAGGAGCAGGAGTGAAGGGAGAGCGAAGGCAGCGTGAGAAGAGAGAGTTTTTGCACAGACTCTGCCTGACAAACCTGTAAACCCTGTAGACTGAGAGGCGACAGAGGAAAAATGACAATGAGTGCCATTAACAACAACCATGAGTGGCATGGCATGAGGGGAGAGATCCCCTCCTACCAAAACATTGTTGCATGGGAGTCGAGCCAGCATGACGTAGAAGGAGGTAATGAAATTCGTGGAAAAGGGATGCCTATTTTTGGAGCCAAATGGAAAGTAGGTTTGGGAGGAAAATGCCTACCCAGGGCAACCAAGAAACCCCAATTTGTTATACCAAACAATAAACTGGAGGAATACAGAAGATATATGAAGGACCATGCCCTAATATGTAATTTTATTGGGGCTTGGCCAACAAACAAGGAACTGATCTGATGGATCCATTAGCAGTGGAAACCAAAGGGGCACATAAACCTCAATCTAGGGGCGAAAGGGTTCTTCTCTGCAATCTTTTCCAACCTCGAAGATAGAAAGAAGGTTTTGAATATGGGCCGTACTTTTTCAACAATGCTAGCTTATTTATGTGACATTGGGAGGAATGCTATAACCCAGACCAAGAAACGCTTATGGCAGCACCCATCTGGGTATGGATTTTTGGTTTACCAATGCACTTCTGGGACCTAGAAATCTTAGAAGGAATAGGAAACTCGATCGGTACCTTTGTCAAAGTAGCTGACTCGACAAGGAAAGGTAGGTACACCTCTTATGAAAGAATTTGTGTGTACATGAATATTACTAAGCCGCTACCAGACTTCATAGAGTTGGAATACCATGATGAGATATGGCAACAACCCCTTGACTACAAACATATCCCCTTTAGATTTCAGTGATGTCATGAATATGGCCACCTGTATCGAGCATGCCCATTAAATAACCATGAAAGCCACTCGACTGAGAAGAAGGTAGGAGAGTCGACGATAAGAGAAGATGGGAATGGATTTTAGGAGGTGCACAGGAGGAAAAGAAACCAAAAATCAACAAGTAACCAATGAGAAAATAAAAATGAGAAAGAGTAGTGGACCTATAACAGATTTACCACCCTTTAGGAGGAAGAAATGGGGGAGACAATCCCAGACAATATTAAGGAGATGGAAAGCATGCAAATGAAGGAGCCAAAAGGAAAGAATCTAACGAGCTAAAAGATGGCAAAAAACCTAAGAGAGGAGAGGACCATGCAAATGATAGAGAAAAAAATAATGGAGATCGATAACCTAAAAGAAGATCTCAGTGCAGAAGAGAAAGTGATGAAACGTTTACTACAGGCATGGAGAGACTTGGACAAACGTTTCATTCCATAATATCAAAAGCAACTCTAGAAGGAAACTTTGCAGCAATATAAGGCTAAAAAAGGATCCGCTATCATAGCACAACTAGAGCACCTAGGGTCTTAAGGCAGATAAGGGCAAGAATCAGGAACCCTAGGAAAAGGGGGGAAGAAACATGGTAGAAGAAAAATGAATGAATCCATCCAAATGGTTGGGGAATTACTAGTCAACTTGGGGAGAGTAGTGCCATTATCGGAGGTCTTTCAACAACCCCCAAAATTGTTGAAATGATTATTACAACATTGAACATAAGAGGCCTCAATAGAAAAGGCAAACATAGATAACTTAAAGAGAGACTGAAGTAAGATAGACCAAACATAATGATAATACAGGAAACTAAAATCAATGAAAGAAAACTAAAAGGAATTATGGAAAATTTCAAACCCCAGTACCAAGTTATAGCCTAGGATGCAAATGGTAGTGCAGGACAGTAGCCTCCCATGAATCTTCTCGAGTATATTTAGAGTTATCAAATCGAAAGACTAGGTTCTGCTCATAACATTCTATGGACCTCATATCCCGAGGGAAAGAAGGGCTTTCCTCCAAAACTTGGAAAAAATAAGAAACATATACCCGAAAGACCTTTGGGTAGTGGGAGGATATTTTAACATAATAACCTCCCTGGCAAAGAAAAAGGGAAGTATGAGAAGAATGTATAAAAACATGGAAATATTTGGCGGTACCATTATTGAACTGCGCCTAGTAGATATCCCAACAATCAAAGGGTTCACACCTGGAACAATAGAAGAGGAGGGAGTGATCAAATTGCTTCTAGCTTGGATATATTTCAATATCATAACATTTTGTAAGAAAATATATACTCATAGAAGCCTCAATTTTTCAGGGATGGAATCAGACCATTGGCCGATAAGATTGGAAGTGGACGTAAAGGAAAGCCTGAAAAATCGACCTTTTCGGTTTGAAGCCTTCTAGCTAAGAGACCCATACCTCATCAAAAAAATCGAGGAATGATAGACTCGGAGTGAACATCAAGGTAGGAACTGCAGGCATACATTTCAACTAAAGTTTAAGGAACTCAAGAAGAAACTAAAGAAATGGAATAAAGAAGAATTTGGGCATAACATGAAGGACCAAAACAAAATCAACAAGCAAATGACAAAGGTACAACAAAAAAGCATATAGGAAGGGAGATCAGAAGAGCTAGCTACAAAACAGGGACAACTAATAAGTGGGCTAGAAGAAAGGAGAAAATAGGAAGAGATCCCATGGAAACAGAAATCGAGGGTGAAATGGCTAAGGGAAGGGGAGAGAAACACCCGGTTTTTACACAAGGCCATGGTTCAACATCAACAACACAATAGAATCTTCTCCTTGAAAGATGAGGAGGGGAACTGAAGAGTCCAACATGAGGAAATGGAGGAGCTTCTGGTAAACCACTTTAGAGATCTCTTATCAGAACCACAAGAAGACGAAACAGAAGCAATTCAAAGTATATCTCAACATATACTTCACAGGGTCACTCACGACAAGAACCTTGCTTTGAAGAGAGCAGCTACTCTTGAAGAGGTGGAAGAAATTTCAAGGGTATGAAGAAAAACAAGGCACCCGAACCGGATGGATTCACTGTACAATTCTACCAAGCCACATGGAATTTTATGGGACACGAAATTATTGAAGTTGTGGAGGAATCCTGAAGAAATAAAAAGGTATGCCCTAGTATTAACTCCACTTTTATTACTCTCATTCCTAAAACATCAGAATCGGAAGATCCCCAGGGATTTCACCGCATTTCCCTATGTAATGTCATATATAAAATCATTGCCACTCTTATTGTTAAACGACTAAAATCCCTCTTTCCAAATATCATATCTTCGAAACAAACACGATTTGTCAAGGGAAGGAAAATCTTGGATGGGTTCGTAATTTCTCAAGAAGTCATACACTCTCTCAAGGAAAAAAGCTCGTAGGAATGATGATTAAGTTGGACCTCTCGAAGGCCTATGATCGGTTAAGCAACGCGTGTCTGAGCAGCATCCTCAAAGCCTATGGATTTAACCAAAGATGGATAAATTGGATCAGTTTAATGTTATCCACCCCTCTTATCTCTATTCTATTGAACGAGACCCCTACCCAAACATTTAACCCAATCCGGGGTCTAAGACAAGGAGAACCATTGTCTCCCTTTCTATTCATTATTGTTGTTGAAGGGCTAGGAAGATTTATAAAAAATGAAACCCATGAGTCTAGGATTAGAGGCCTGAGGATTTGGAGTAACAATTTAGCCATCACCCACCAACAATTCATTGACGACATTATGATCTTTTGTAAAGTCTTGATTAGGGAATCCCCTAGAATAAAAGAGATTCTAAATACCTTCATGGAGGTTTCGGGGACCCAGATAAACAATGAAAAATATTGTATTTTCTTTT
The DNA here is from genome assembly GCA_000404065.3 of Pinus taeda. NCBI lineage: Eukaryota > Viridiplantae > Streptophyta > Pinopsida > Pinales > Pinaceae > Pinus > Pinus taeda. The sequence goes on along the minus strand of APFE030613264.1, from coordinate 144,884 downwards.
TCAACACCCAAGGAAATGTCAAGACCAACCTAGCTAGGATCGTGGGGTTTAGTACTAGAAAACTCACCACTAAATACTTGGGCACGCCTTTATCAGAAAATTTCCTAAAACTTTCATACTAGCAGTAGATCCTACAAAATATGCAAGGAAGGTTAGGTAACTGGGATTTTAGATTCCTCAACCTAGCAAACAAAACTATCCTTCTAAAAGCATTGCTTCAATCGATTCCCATATACCAAATCTCAGGTATGGATGCCACTAAGGGGGCATGCTCCAAAATGGTCAATATTAACAAGAAATTCCTATGGGGAGGGGAAAAATAGGTTAAGAAATGGGCTCTAATATCGTGGCAGGGACTGGTTAAAAAAAATGGAAGGAGGTCTTGGCCTTAGAGACCCCTACACTTTAAATCAAGTAATGGGCGCAAAACTATGCTAGAGATGGTTAGGAGGAGGAAGGGATCTTTGGAAGCACATATGGACAAGGAAATATAATATGTCCAAGAGAACAGAGGATATAATACAGTATAGAGACCCCCCAAAGGGTTAGCAATATTGAACTTGGCAACCCAAAATAGGGACCTCATAAACCAACATGCTTTTTGGGAAATTCGTAATGGAAAAACAACAAGATTTTGGCAGGACTCTTAGCAACAAAGAGAACGACTAGTAAATAGGCAAGACCTCAGAGACATATATAGATTCACTAGTGATAGCAACATCTAATATGTAGATCAATTTTGGAAAGAGAAGCAACAAACGGGAAACTGGAGGAGATGGAAGAAGAAGGAAGATTGGGGCCATGTTATAGAGACAGACCAATGGTAAGAGTTTGAAAAAGAAATGAGATCAAGACAAGTAATGATTAGAAATGACCTAGACATTTTGAGATGGTGACATACCATGAAAGGTACCTTTACCAGCAAAGAAGCATATGACCTGAAAGCAGAACAAGCTCAAGATGGGCAAGGACTTCTTTGGAAAAAAATATGGAAGGGAGGGTGGTGGCTAAAGGTAGCTCATTTCCTATCGCTGGTAGGTTAAGGATCAACCTTAACTTGGGATGAACTTTAGAAAATGGGAATCCCGGGCCCGTCCCTGTGCTAGTTATGTTAGCTAAACAGAGAGGATATGGAGCACATGTTGAACACTTTCCCATTTGCGGAACATAAATGGGGTCAGATGCAAGGAGTCTTCGAAACGATCGACCGAGACTGCCATAGCATAAAGGAGACAATCCTCTTATGGTGTAACAACATATTCTCAAGCCCAGTACTTAACCGAGCACGGGGATTGGCCTTAGGATTAAACCTATGGGCCATATGGAAAGAAAGGGACCACAGAGTATTCAAAAATAAAACACTACCTCAAGAACAGGTGTGCGACGGAATAGTTCGAAACATCAGAGAAACTATAGTAGTAGAACAATGGAACCTTGAATATTGGAAAGTCCCTCCCCAAGAATATCAAATCCTATGAAATATCAATCTAATAGTGGAAATATTGGCCCCAAATGCTTAGAGAAAAAATAGGCTTGGTATTATCCTCGGCTCACTTCACTACCCCAGGAGAAGGATTCATAAAACTTAACTTTGACAGGGCATCAAAAGGGAAGCCGGGAGTAGCAGGCCTTGGTGGCCTCTTCCGAGATAACGAAGCCAACACGCGGCTCATATATGCTGACTTGTGTGGGATAGAAAGCAACAATGAGGTAGAATTTTCTGTAGTAGGATGAGGACTTCGAATAACTGTGAGAATGGTATACCAAAATGTAGTGGTGGGAGGAGACTCAAGTCTTTTCATAAACACTCTGGCAAAACTGAACAATGGTACCACATGGGATAAGTAGAGCGAAAGTTGGAGGACCACTCGCCTTATACAAGAGATAGGAGAACTAATCCAAAAGTTTGACAATATAATGGTACAACATGTAAGACAAGGAGTGAATAAGAGGGCGGACTTTCTGGCAAATTGGGGATGCAACCAACAAAATTGCCGAGTGGAAAAATTATGACCAGTAGAACCCAAGGATGAGAGGTTTGAAGCCCTTGTGTAAACACTGGATCAATATTATAGGAAAAGCGAGGAAAATGGGACTCCAGACAACCAAAACCCTGATCGGGGTGCATGCTAGAGGATGGCAGGGCTTGCGGGCTGTAATGCAGAATAAAGGAAAGGTACATCCCATCGCTCCCCACATGCTCAAGGTGATGGGTGTGGTGGCCCTTCGCATGAGTACATGCAAGGATGGTGGGAAAGGTGGCAAGGATAGCAGGGACAAGGTGAGAGGCATAGCAATTAAGGAACGATAGGTGAGGATGAAATGCACTATGGCTTCTAGAGTAAGGAGCTGAAGCAGCAGAGCAGGAAGGAGACGGCATCAATGATAACAACCTTGGAGCAGAAATAGGTATGTATCCTGGCTGTGCGCCTCCCTTGCAAAGTCGACTTGGTTTGATTCTTGCTGGGGGGAATGGGAGACACATGGGAAGGGAAATTGGAGGAAACATAGGGGGAATTGGTGGAGCCATCATGTTGTATTAGCATGGCTTTGCGTCTTAGTTATGAATTCATCAGGAACTGATCTGGCGAGTGGTTGTGAGGCCCTTTCTATGGGTAGCATTGAGACTCCAGGCTTCGCATGGTGTAGACAGAGTGAAGCTGGATGCTCGAGATGGGTAGGTGGCATCTTGGTAGTAGAAGCTAAGGGTAGCAAAGAGTAGTTAACTTGTTAGGTTGGTGGATGGATCAGTGGATGCAACCTTGGCAAGACCTGGGGAACTGGGAGTAGTAGTTGTGCAGAGAAACCTGTTAGGATCCCTTGAGGGTAGGAACAGTATGAGAAGGGTAGAGGAATGGCGCTGGCTTACTCAGGAGAGGGGAACGTGATGGTATACCACGACAGAAGACTAGCTAGGCTGATGCTAGGAATACTTGCATGGCCTTGGCATGGGCTTATCAATCTTACAAGGTATGCGAGGCATCGAAGAAGGAGGAGTGAGAAGCTTGAAGGGATATGGAGATTGGCCACGTCTCATGACTAGCCCGTCGACCACCCCATCCCCTGTTCTATGTGTAATTGGGTTAAGATATATCTCGTCTTTATCTCGTTCCTAAGGCTAACGGATCTCCTTTCTCTTAAGGTGTTCCTTAACAGAGCTAACAGATGCATATCTACTCGTTGCCCCACTAGCCCGACTATTACACTATCCCCATCAGGTACTAACTAGTGATGCGTACCCGAATGGATGGCTTCGGTACCCGAGGCACTCCAGAGTAGTGATCCTTGGTTTGTTGGCTCACCCTGTAGGCTGTGCATTCTATAAGGAATGGAGAGAATGTCGGCATCGAAAATTCTAGGCAAGACAGTAAAATGCTTCAAAGCCTGAGGGTAACACCTATTTCTTGTGAACAATTATCAAATAGTGCAGAGATGGCTCGGCCAGCAAGAGGAAGGGGTCGCGGAAGACGAGGTCAAGAGCCTGCAATGGCTGAAGACCCGAGCACGTCGGAACCTCGTAGAGGAAGGAAGTCAGTCAAGCATCTCATTAGTGAACTCGACACAGCATACCGGGAGGGATAGGGCAAAGGAATTCGAAATTTGTTAGAAGAATGGGAGGAAGAAATCAATCAGAGCAATGAGACAAAGGAGGAGATAGAGAATTCGATGATATTAGTTTCGGACCCTGGGAACACTAGAGGAAGGATAATGCAATTCAAGCAGACTTATACGTCTATTGGCTTATGAAAAACCTGTTGGGAAAGGCAATGTAATAGATCTCGATGGGGATGGCTCTCTCTCTCCAAGACATGCCAAACTACAAATAGGATTTGCAGCGAATCCAGTTCCAACTCCACAAGCAGGACATCTGACTGGACAAAATTCAAAGGCACATCCCATGCATCATTGAATTGACTGAGATGCTTGGAGAAACTATCAAGGATCCAACATTGATGGAATCAGCATCGTAAGAGTAGCAAGGAAAGTGAGTTTACCTAGTTCTTTTTTTTATATGCGGTTAGCACTTACTTTACATTATGCATGCTTATGGATAGATAGACATATAGAGTCTTGTCATGAAATAGAGACATACTTTTCTTGGTTAGAAAGATTGAACTTTACTGTTTTTGGATGGCCTATAATGAGGATAGGTGGCTAGCAGACTTGGTTTCCCACTGGGAAAGTTGAGGCCACCTAGCCTACCCATGTGGTGTAAATTTTCCGATTATCAATAGAAAATGAAGGGTCCTTCCAAGATTAACGAAAAAAAATTCTTTCAACTGATTAATTTATATTTTGTAATCAACATGTAACATATAATTTGATAGGGTTCGGAGTATGTCCTAAAACTGTTTCTCTTTGGCTAAGAGTTCATCTTTCTTGGATGTAACTTAGAGGCATCTAGCAGGAGAGAAAGGCTGCCCCCTTATGGACCACCATTCCAGGTGGTGTGGTTTTCCTTGAATAATAGTGATGAATCATACTACTTGGCTAAGAGTTCATCTTCCTCGGGTGTAACTCAGAGGCATCTGGTAGGAGAGAAAGCATGCCCCTTACAGACCACCATTCCAAGTGGCTTGGTTTTCCTTGAATAACAATGATGAGTCAGCGTGCTTGGTTAAGAGTTCATCTTCCTCGGATGTAACTCAGAGTCATCTAGCAAGAGGGAAAGCATGCCCCTTACGGACCACCATTCTAGGTAGCCTGATTTTCCTTGAATAATAGTGATGAGTCAGCTTGTATTGACCATTAACAATTAGAGATGGTTATCCTCGCTACCAATTTAAAAACTAAATTATAATAAGAAAATTTCCCACCAATAAAAAAACAGCCAATATAATACTCAAAACTATATTTTTTTTTTAAACTTAAAAAAAAATCATTTTATTTTCTAACGTTTCAGCGCGTTCTTACAAAATGGGAAAAAAGATATAGATATGTAAGACTTACTAACGAGATAATGGGAATAACACAAGGTGGCTTCTCTAGATATACTTTATAAAATTGAAGATATTTAGGAAAATAAGAATGACGGTGCTGTCGGCACACAATCTTCATGTGAGAGATGTCCAATTCACTTGATTAAGCAAGTGGCTTTGCCCTTCTCCGAGGGTCCACTTTTCGCACACTATATCACTTTCTTTAAATTTGATTTAAACATGATTGGTTTACATTGTTGTGATCCTCCTTTTCAGCCAAGATTGTGATCCTTCATCCCCACATTAGCTTTGACTCCTCTTCGATTTTACAGTTACAATTACTTTCAACTATGCAATGATAACGATGACAATCAGCAGCAATATTATTGGGCGTTTACTGACTTTAAAAGTAATTGTTACATTATAGATTATAATCCAATCAACCACAAGTTAATAATAATGATATAGACTTAATTAACATGATCAACTATGTTGAATTTATAATTATGATAATAGAAACTTGGATTAAAAGTACAAATTACCTCGTAATTGTTGAATAGTGTGCCAGCTTTTTAATGTAAGGATGGTTGTTGGCATTGCCCCATGGGGTTAGTGTTGATATATATTACTTTAAATTATTTGGGTTATAAGGGTTTTTTGGTATTTTTTATTTAATAAAAAATATATACTTTGAAATATATATATTAAATTAATTAGTTAAATAAATATGTTTTTTTAGTTTAGAGGTTTATTTTTAACAGTTTAGTATGATATATGATGTTGTTCATTTATTATTAAAGTTGAAATTTATTGATGTCGGTTAAAATAAAAAAATAATCTACAAAAATAATTAATAAATAATTATACAAGATATTTAAATAATATCTTATTTAATCTACAAAAAATAATTATAAAATAACTATATAAAATATTTAAATAATATTTACTAATAAAAAAATTACACGTGAAAAAAATTAAAATCCTTCTCAGCTCATATTAGATTCTGTATTTAAAAATAGATCTATACTGATTTATTTGTAAATTTAAAATTTTAATATATATTATAGATAATAAGATAATGATAGAAAATTATAAATTTATTAAAAAGAATTCAAAACCATATAGTGGATGGCATATTTATATCACTGCTTTTATTAATTTAAAGTGTACAAATTCCTTAACTTTAGATTAAATTATTGTTATTTCACTCTTTTTTTTTCGTTTATATTATATTTAATTATTTTAAAGCAATTTATCCCAATTATATTTATATTATTTAAACATTCTTTACTTTTAAAATATATATATTTTTTAATTCCACTCACTACTTAATTAATACTAAACTAAAATTAACTAGTCCCACTGATTTATTATTTAACCAAACCAATGTCCTCTAGGTGTTCTAAAGCAATTCCACTAGAACCAAAGCTCCAGCATATTTGATCTGCATTCATATTGTTCCACGTAATTATTTTCATATTCTAATGATAATTTAAGTGTGTGCATAGATGTTTTCTGCACAACGCTGTGGCTGTCATGGCTCAACACTATGTTACAGCTATAAATATATATTAAATAAAAAAGTGGAAGAAGTCCATCAATAATTACAGAACCCTGGGCAAATACACTCGTGTACGCTACCTAATACATCTACAAGCCAAACCCAGAAACCATCGTCCACAGAGAAATAAACCAGCTCACTGTTTAAGCCCCCCACCCCAAAAATGAAGAAATTCAAGGGTATGGGATTATCCTTACGTCTGCATGCGTTCATTCCCGTATACGCCGGTGCCTTTTAGAATTGTATATCGTCTCATGCACAGATGGGGTTCACGTGCAGTTTCCGGGTCTAGCGATACGCCCTATAAAACCCCACCCACACCCTTACACTTACTCCTCACACACACCACAGCATTTGTATTCCTTCACATTTGCCCACCTCCATTTTGTTCCCTTCCCTGTTTTTCTTTTTTGGGCCTCTGCTCGCCCCTCCGGACTCGTTGAATCCGAGATGACGAAAGCCCGAGCATTTGCGTTCATCTTCATGGTCCTCGTATCAGTGATGCCCTCCAGCATTGCCTGCGGTTACTGCCCACCACCGAAGGGCAGCGGCGGTCACCATGGTGGAGGATCTTCTCCGCCCAAAACGCCCAAACCTCCAGCCGGGCACGTACCCACTCCAACCGTCCCAGCGCCCAAAACGCCCAAGCCTCCAGTGGTCATCCCTCCCCCCAAAGGTGGATCAGGCGGCTACCCGCCCTACACTCCCAAACCTCCCTCCGGTGGAAGCCCCAAGGTGCCCACGCCCTCTGTTCCCACCCCTACTATCCCCACGCCCTCTGTTCCCACCCCAACTGTTCCCACTCCTTCCAATCCGAAATGCCCGAAGGATACTCTGAAGCTGGGAGCCTGCGTCGATCTCCTGGGAGGCCTTGTCCATGTAATTATCGGTGATCCCGTTGTAAACGAATGCTGCCCCGTTATTCAAGGCCTTGCAGGACTCGAGGCAGCGCTCTGCCTGTGTACCGCTATACGAGCAAAGGTTCTCAGTCTCAACGTCTATCTTCCACTAGCGCTTGAGCTTATTGCCAGCTGTGGATTGACTCCTCCAGAGGGCTTCAAGTGCCCGGAGGCCTCATAGGTACAGAGTTATAATAGCCCATTCTTTCATTTTTCTTTAAGTCTCTTTAGCTTTGGTTAGAGGTTTACTTTATCTCTCTGTGTTTTTGTTTTTCTCCTTATCAAGTTCAAATGGTTGGGATGTGTATCCAGTGTTTTGATCAGCTTGGTTTCTCTTTATTTAAGCAGCATGCACGGTGTATCATTGGTTGTCACTTTCGTTTTGAGGGTCAACTGAGGCCTTTTCACAGATCTAACCTTTGTGGCGAGTGTTGAGTATTCTGTTTCTTGGATTAAGCAGAGGTTTTAAAGAACTAATGTGTTTTTTCAGGAGCTGCTACGACCATCCCACAGCCATCCATCTGTACCATGCAGTGTACTTGTGTTCCAATATTAAGTCTGCTATTTGTGCCAATTTGCGAAGTAGAGATAGTATACTCAGCTTCACAAGTTCCATGTTCACATCCTTTGTGATGCAGGTTTAGATGGGTTTCATACCCACATATATATATATATATATATATATATATATATATATATATATATATATCTTCTGGAGCTTGTCTAGGTCAAAATGCATAATGGGTTTGAAGTTGGCTTTGTGCTAGTATCTGTATTCAATGCATCCTATTGAAGTTCTTTGGATTCCATCCCTGGACTCCGTAATGCAGCCATCTCCTCTCCTGCAACCCGATCAAAATCATTAGTCTTAGCAAAGCCCTTCACTTTTGAACACTGGTATTGGATGCCATCTGGTAGGCCATTACCAACCTGCGATTTTGTTTTATTGCTTAAGTCTTCCGATCTTGTGGCTTCAAAACTCTTGTTTTTCTGAGCATCACACAATCCTTTAAGACCATCGAGTTTTTTTGTGTACTATACCTTTTAGAGAACGTTTTTCTCTCTATAGGGTCTTAGATTTCTTTTACATGTATACTAATGATGCTTGAAGTTCATGAGTTACTTTTCTGGTATGGTGCAGTACTAGCCAAACTAGTACTGCATGGAAATTTTGCATCTAGTAGTTTGTATACTGCCATAGATCCAATTTATCAGGCCTTCAAAGGGGTCAAAAACTCAGTTACAAACCTCATTAATTTTGTTCCTATTGAAACAACCTAATACCTCATAAATCCAAGGTTGACATGGGTCTGTGCTTATTTATATTGTAGAGATAGATAATGCATTATCTTACTTAACAAGGATGTTGAAAGTAAGGTTGAGTAAGTCAGTATGCTAGTATATCCTTTCATTTGAACAACATTTTTCATGTCTGTAGTCTCCTACTATGTGTACAACAGTGCATTGCAACGTAATGTAACAAAGACTTTTGTTGATTGGTTTTCAGGTGGAGGATTGACATGTAACGACAGTAGTACCCAGCTTGCAGCTATTCAGTCAGCAACGACACTAAGGATGTCTACTTGAGTTTGGCCTTGTAGGTTTAGGGTTTTATGGAGCATCTTCTTTGCTTTTAATAAGTGTGACACTGGTTTATTGTATTCGTCATTATTAGTCGATATTTTCTGTGTGCTGTAACGTGTGATAATTTGTGTCGGTAGACATCATAATGTTCTGAATGTTTCAGGAACTTGAACTGTTTTAATATTTTCTTCAATAAATCAAGAGCCATCATTCATTCAAAGCGCACCATTTGTGTCACTGTTCACATGTTTTGGCTTCTATCGACAACTTTCCCCATAATAGTTGCTTCCATTCCGAAAACAAACGAAAAGCACGGTAAACTTGTGTGCCATAATACAGATATTGATCAGACAATGAAAGAAAATAAAAGCCCGAGTGTCCATTCAGAGCTCGTGAGGCACATGGGACGTTACGGCTTGGTACAGAGGCGGAGATTCCAATTTAATAACAAGACAATAAATAAAAAGATTCCGTGCCTTACAGATAAAGTAATGATGACTTCAGTAAATCGGGTTGATTGTTCCACTGCCACTTTTGCACTTATTTTTGCTACTCACACATGTGACTGATTGAGATGGATATCGGCCAATATTGTTTAATGATACAGTGATTTGACACCCTTAATTTTCTTAATCATAACAGAAGAATGAGAATGTTGAGGAGTGATCTCTTTGTCTCCTTTCTTATTCATTAAATCTCCATCCTGAAACTGGTCGCTTTGCTTGTAACAGTCCCAAGTACACGGACCCAGCTTCATTTTTCTTGGTTGTTCTCCATATTAACAGAACTATTTCCATAGTTTTGTCTTAAATAATCAGACTATTATCTAGGCTTAGAGATAATCTTTTATTTGTTTATATCATGAGTAAAGCTCTTATAATCTCTTTTAGGGCGAGAAAGGTTGTATAAGTTTTTGGGCGTGAGAAAGGTGGTAAAATATGTGGTCAAATATTCGAAAATAACATTTTCCTCACTTTATTGGAAACTGTCTAGTGTTTTTTTATATCTATGGATAAAATTAAATAACAAATTGCAGTACACTGATACAAACATCCAGCCTGCTTCTCGATCCATTAAATATATTATATTTGTGGGTACATCCAGCTGATCGATCGCGTAAATATGTATTTGAGGGTACTTTGCAGCTAGTGTGATGGTTACCAGTCATGGAATTTTATGGGTAAATTGTTTGTTACATGGTGAAATACAACTAAAAAAGTTCAACTGATCCATATTTTTTTGGTTAAAATAACAAAAATAAAAATAAACATCACATTTAAAGAAACTAGGTTAAAATGATCAAAATAAAATCCGAGTTACAGAAACTTTACATATAAATATTTCAGATTCGAAAGTCCACTCTGCTTGCCCTTTTGTTTTCTCCTAAAAGTAACGTTAGACTTGCAGCCATCTTGTTTTCTCCTAAAAGTAATGTTAGACAGACAGACAGACACAGAAGCTACCCAATTGAGTGTAGCGGGCAAGAGTGGATTGTGACCCTAACGCTTTATTTCTTTCTGTTTCTCATTCATTGAGTTAATTTTTGGAATGGTTGAGCCAAGGGAAGTTCTAATGTTCTGTGATTGCATTCATTGATTTGGATGTTCCATTATTGTTGGCCGGTGTATTTTCATGAGTTGCATATTTTACCGAACTTCCATTCATTGAAATCTTATTTTAATGTCAAAGTTTATCGCCTGTCAATTGTCTTTGAAATCTGGGACTTGAGGATCGGTCACATGTGTAATCTTCTTTGTCAATGCTATAATGGTACATTGGGATTCTTGATTCTATTCATTAAAGTGAATCTCGCCATTTTGCGTTTCAGTTCCTTGATCTCCGCGACGGATAGTTTTCAGGGCAGTGAGTCTTTTGAAGATGTTGGTTGTCGCACCTTTCTTGTTTCTTATCATTTACTTGTGTGTACTGCTCCTCATCCTAGTTACTCTGATTTGCTGAATTTTTATTGGTCCTTTCTGCCGGCTTCACAAGATGGCCATATATCTAGTACGTATTGCGTTTGAAGACCAGCGGTTCATAGTCTAACCCCGAATGTGAAATATAAAACCTGGTTGACATGGATGGCTTCAAGGGGACCTTCTCTAACATTGACTTTGAGGAAGATTCTAGGACCTGTATATTGGTTTAGGTTTTTTTAGCTATAAGTTTTCCAATATGTTTTGCCTATGGCTGGGAGTGTCTGATTATCCCAATATATCCGTGAAAGATTTGATCACTCGCCCGTGAGTCCAGCCATTTTTGTTGGGATGATTAAGGAAATGTAGAAATGTATGGGTCATTCGTCCCTTCCAATACTAGATATGTAGTTATTGTTAAAATGTGTGAATCTAACTTGTTACTCAATTGGGTCCAGAGGATCTAGAGCGGATGTGTCTGTTGCATATGGACTCTCTAATTCGCTGAGGATCGAATAGCTCTGTCTCGAATATTGCACTCGAGTGATGATCCAAATATCCCACCATAATTTGGGGGAATTAAGTATGAATAATATGGTTCTATGATAAGCCAATGTATTCGGCCGTATTAACATTCTAATTTTCTCAAGACCAAAGCTCTTACCTTGAATAATTACATTTTACATGATAATTCTAATTTGTTATGATTGGTGGGTATTTAATTTATAAGTAATATGACCATGCAATAAGTTGTATCGTATGTATTGTCCACCATGAGAGTGACTTTAACTTCCAACTAATTCTTAGAGTTTAATATATTAATGAGTTTAATCTATTTGTTTACTTGTTCATTGTACTAATCAATTAATCTATTTGTTTACTTGTTCATTGTACTAATCAATCAGCATAAGAGTTAATGCTTAAAAACCTTAGCTGAATATGTTTGTGAAAGAAGTTTTAGACTTGATCTTATTTACATAAAATTTAAGGCTTGCATGTATTTTTGGGAGAAGTCACATCTTTTAATAAAGATCAACTTTTAGGTTTTTGAATCAAGATGATCAAGATGTGAATAAGTGATATGGTTTAGTATAAAAACCTATTATGTTTAATTAAAACGACGATCATTACATAAGTCCGAGGCCTCAATATGTAGAGGTTACGTTAAAATGTGAATGTTTATGGAAATATATAAAATTAATATTCTCAATTCTAAAATTGATAATGAGAAGTTATAACTTTGGCATGAATGATGAAGATGTTGATAGTATTACCTATCTCTCAATGGAAATTTGATCTTATACTAGTGGGACTAATATTCTCAATCTTAAAAATGATGATAAGAAGTTCTCAAGGGCTATGATGATGTAGATATTATGACAATCTACATCACAATCAAAATTAAGTCTTATACTCTAGAATTAAATTCCCAAGTGAAATGTCAAATAAGTTATAGAAGTTTTTGAAATATTCAATGAATGTCAAAGTATGTAACTTGAACTTGAGAAAGTGGTAACCTCTTTAAATCCCCTCTTTATCCACAAGATTAAACACATTTTGCCTTCTGTCAAGGAATTTAAAATGTAAATTAAGAAAATAGAGTTTGATGAGTCTAAAAACACTTAATGATGTTTTTTGTTTCACATTTGAGGTAAGTTGTGATTTAAGTAAAGAAGATGATAAACATTATGCCTATGATACACTTTATAATGAGGGAAAGATCAGTGATAATCCATGGGTTCATTTTAAAGGAAAATGTAGACATGTTTATAGGAAAAGATATCTAAATGACAATTAGGGAAGAATCCATCATAGATATTGTAGCTAGCATCATAAAGATTAATTAATAAGAGATTGGAATAAAAAGTGAAAAATTAACAAAGAAAGATAATAACAAGAGGATTTGTTGTTGCTATGGAAAACTATGGCAAACTCAAGCCACATGTTAAAGGTAGACAAGTAGCCTTGAGTACAAGGTTAATAGCGAATGAAATTATTATTGATGCTTCTTTCAGCATGAAAAAAAACTATATATATTGTATTCATTTGGAGGTATATACATATACATTATCTTGGATATATTGCCGAAGGTATATAACTAACGAGTATATGCCACATTCCTTATAGTTGACAAACTACAATTGTCCATATACAACCTGTATACTAGAAATAGTTTCTTGGGGACAAAGTATAGAAATCAAAAGGACTTTCAAGACTTACAAAAAATTGACGTGTGCATACCTTAACAGAGAGTTAAAGCAATGTATGGGAAAAAGAAAAAACATACCAGAAATTTACCATTTTTTGAGAATCATAAACCTGGAATCCTAGACTTGGAAGTAGTGGCTGTCTGTTCTAATCTGCACCCTCCATATGCCTTGCAGAGTTGTAAGGCCCATTTTAGATAATGTATCGGCTTCTTTGTTTTGGTTCCTGTCAATGTGGGAAATGGAATAGTCCCGCCTATTGTTCCACAACATTGCAATCCTGTCCAACCATCCAGCAAGATGAAAGTTTTTTATATAGTGCTTTTGCAAAAACATGGTCAATGATTATCCTCAAATCTCCATAGATTTTCAAATTTGGAATATGAAGAAAGTTGCAGAAGGAAAGGAGTCTTGTTAATGCCACCACTTTAGCTTTATTGTTTGTTCCCGAACCTGCATTCCAGTAGATTTCAATGGCCTGATCCTTTGCAGTTCTAATGTGTATGCCGCATGCACATATTCCTTGTTGGGCTGCACCATCGAAGAAAGCGCATGGGGGGTTCATGGACAACAATATTTGGGGATCTCTTCCATTTCTAATTCTCTTTGTTTTTGACGATAGACTCCTTCCATAAGTGATCCTATGCTTTCCATCCAATTCAAGGGAGTTGTAAAGTGATGTAATAGAATCAACCATAGAAGCGTCTGATTCCTTCTTTGACCTGAATAACCTGCCATTTCGCCACTTCCATGCGGCCCAAATGGCCAATAAGGGGATGGCTCTCTGTTCTTTATTCATGTTGCTCCTTTTCTAGAAAGCTTCAGTAACCGAAGAGAAAGAACAATGGGTGAAACCGAATTGAGTTGCAATATTCTGCCATATGGGCAGCACCTGAGGGCAAGTGAAAAAAATATGTAGATTATATTCAGAGTTTTCCATGCACAGAGGACAGATGGCAAGCCCGTGCCAATTCCGTTTTTGTAGATTTTCCCATGTGAGGTTCCTATTGTGGAATACCAACCATGCGAAGATGATGATCTTTATGGGGCACCCCGATTATAAGGGGAATATCTCTCTAGAATTGTCAACCTCAGAATTTATGAGCTACAAATATATATGTTTTACCTTCGCAGTCGTAGATCCATCCAATCCATTCCATATAGGATAATCTTTATGCTCGAAGCGATAAATACCATGTCCGTGCAACCTTGTTACAATATAATTCCATTGTACCTCCATTTCCTATTGGAGCTGTAGTTCGTTTGTTTTTTTCCATATGGGGATAGCTCCTTCCCAATTTTGAATGGCGTTGGCCCAGAAGAAGATCCCCCGGCTGTGTAACACTCTCATCAGATTTGGGGAGACCTGAATTTTACCTGCCCCGCCAGCAAATTCATCTGTGCCAATCATAATTTTTGCTCCCGTTTGGAATTTCCAAATAAGATTATGTCTAAAAAATGGCTCCAGTTTCCTGAAGCCTCTCCATATGGTAGATCCAAAAGGGGATCCAATGTAATTTTCCCTAATCCAAAAAGATATATCCATATTTTTTATATACTTTGCACGGATGGCCAAACTCCATAATGAATCCCCCATAATTGCCCTCCACATAGATTTGCACAGTAGTGCTTTTCTGAAATGGGCTATATCTAAAATGCCCCATCCTCCCATTTTTTTTGGTCGCGCCAATGCAGATAATTTTGTTAGATGAAATTTGTATTGATCCTTGTCACATCCCCAAATAAAATTTGCAAACATCCTATTCAGGTTTTTGATTATAGTGGATGGAATGTAGAACAAGTGCGCCTAATAGACCATTGTTTGGACAAGAACTGATTGTGTCAGGATCATGCGTCCGCCTTTTGTTAAACACAAATACTCCCATGTTGTCATTTTCTTATAGAATTGATCAGAATCCACGTCCAATCCACTACCTGGTACCCCACTGCTTTCAGATTGAATCCCAAATACTAAATACCATTCTTGAGAGGGATGGCTTGGATGTTAAACAACCGAGTGAGGAATTAGATCAAATTTCCATTTATATCCTCCACATGGAAGGAGGATTTCCCTTCATTTACCATCATACCGGCAGTGGCATGAAATCTATCTAATATATAATATAAACACATCCAAGTTTCTCTGCATAGGATTGCAGATATTAGGATGTCGTCGGCAAAAACGTTGTGGGATATGTGTATCCCTCTGCATATGGGAAGAGGCCAATAAGAATTTATTTGAACCGCCTTCTTGATATGGAGGCTAAGAGAATCCATAATCAGAATGAAAAGGAGAAGAGACAAGGAGAAACCTTGTCTAAGCCCCCTGGCAGCTTTAAAAAAGGGGGTGGGATAGCCATTAATCAAAACAACATAATTTACCTCCTCCATGCACGCCATGATCCACCTTGAACACCTGTGATTTAGACCAATCATGGCAAGAAGACAATGGATATAGCCCCATTCCACACTATCATACGCCCTTTTTAAGTATATTTTTAATAGAGCAACTTCCAGTTTCTTAGAATGCATAGAATGCAGAGCTTCTTGAGTAAGGGCCATGACGTCCATGATATTCCTACCCTTTAGAAATCCATGTTGTCTGAGGGAGAGATGCAGGGATAACACATTCCTTGAATGGAAATCATTTTAGAGATCGTCTTGCATAGGACATTGCATAAAGATATTGGTCGATATTCAGAGAAGAATGTAGATTGAGGTTTTTTAGGAATCAGAGCAATGTATGTGGATGTGATACGATGGTTAATATAACCATTTAGTCTATATTCTTCAACCATATTTAGAATGTCATCCTTGAATAATTCGAAGAAATGGATTAAGAAATCTACAGACCACCCGTCTGGCCCCGGGCATTTATCCTTCTGAAAGGATTTCATTGTTGCCAACAATTCGTCCTCAGTGACTTCAGAAAAGAGGGCTTCATTTTGACTTCCATCGAACATAGTGGGGTACAACTCAATGCCCCATTGTATGTCTTCAATTTGACTACCAATATCTCTACCGTAGACCCTGCTGAAAAACTTAACTGCTTCACGAGATATATCCTCCTGAGTATAAAAGGATATTCTAGCTTCATCCTTAATTTCCTAGATCATGTTTTTCCACCTCCGCCTGTTGGCATACCTGTGAAAAAACTTGGTGTTTTTATCTCCCTCCTTGAGCCAAATGGCTCAGCTCTTTAGATGCCAAGTAGATTCCTCCTCTGTTATTATTTTTTGATTCCTTTTTTCAAGATCCCAAATCTGTCTCCGAATATGTGAGGAAATCGCATCACTTTTAAAGCGGGAGGATAAGAGTTGCAGATCTTTATCTATTCCCTTCAATTCCTTTCTATTACGTTATGTTTTCTCCCTTTGCCATATTTTAACCTTGCTGTGCAAAGAGGCTATGCGGATAAAAAAATTTGATGTCTGTTGTTGAACCAGACCAGATTGTTGCTGCCACGACTCTTTAATGAAGTGATTTAAAAGTTCATCTGATAGCCACGTTCGGTTGAATTTGAATGGGTATCTTGGTTTGTATACATCATTGTTCCATTGAATATATATCGGGTGGTGATCAGAGATGTGCGAAGGAATGATTTTCATCATAGGTAGACCAAATCTATCAATCAATTTTCCATGAAGGATATATCTATCCAGTCTTTTAGCCAGGAAAGTGTCATTTGACTACCTGTTATCCCAAGTGGGCCCTCGACAATCTGGCTGAATGTCTATGAAATGGTTTTGGATGATGGCATTACAGATCATGGGGCCAATCAGGTCCGTTTTCCTGCCATTGCCCCAAATCTCATCATTACACAATGTACTGTTAAAATCACCTCTAATCAGCAAGGAATCAATATCAAAAAGTTTAGATGCTAGAAATTTCCCAGAATGGAAAACGTTGTCTATGAGGGGCATATATATTTAATATGTGTACAGGATCTGAACAATTACGAAAATAGCCTAATATAAGAATTCTTGCAAAACATTGAAAGGTAATCGCTTTAATCCAAGTAAGATCCCATAGTATAGCAAGCCCTCCAGACAAACCAACAGCATCAGTGACCACCATATGCCAAGTAGGGAACATCCTTCTAAAATAAGAAATGGTCTGGGTACAATCATGCATAGTTTCCTAAATCAAAAGAAATCTGGACTTTATAGATCTAAAGAGGTCCTTCAGAGCCAAAAAATTCGAGTCCGCTCCAAGGCCCCGAATATTCATAGACATGATGTTATTCATTTTGGTCGTTAGATGGCCGACAAGCTCTAAGAGGCCCTTTAGCAGAGAAATCATTTGAAGTGATTTCTGAAATAGGAATGTCAATTAGATTTAGGTCCTTGGAAGACATATCCTTTCTTCCCTTTCTCCCTCTAAAGTGTTTGCTTCCCCGCTTTTCTTTGCAGTGAACAATAATATTTTTGGCAGATTTTGGACTAACCGGGGAAGGAGAAGGGTCAAGTTTATGGATGATAAGAGGCTTCAGGTTTAATGTAGCCCGTTTCAGTAGTAGTTCAATATCACAATCAATAGAATTTTTTTCAGAGGATGACGGAGGGTTAAATGGAGTAAAAGACTCACGAATAGCCTTTCCTTTAGGATCCTCTCGATTTATGATAGGAGAAGGATGCCCAGTGGGGAGGGAAGGGTTTGCATCGGGGGACAAAGGTGATGATGAAACATATTAAATGGAATGGGAAGGGCCCGCCAGGGACAATTTGTCAATTAGTAGGGGGATGGGAATGGCCACATCTAGGGAAGGTTCAGGAGGATGTGGAGGTAAAGAGAAGCGTTGTCGAGATGAGGGCGGATTAATGAAAGGCCGTTGTGTGAACTTGGGCATGTGAGTAGCCCGGGGGCAACATACATCGGACCCAGCATCCTGACTGTGTGGTCCAGCAAACAACGAGCGTGATCGCAAAAGACTAGAGGATCTATTCCTGGGCAAGCCCTTTCTTGGAGAGAACCGAGATTTCGGATTAAATTGGCCCCGAAATGGGTCAATGCTGAGGGGTTGAGTCAAATGCTCACTTATGAATGAATCATCAGCTTTCTTCACCGACAGGTTCTTATATTTGTTTTTATACGACTGTCTACGAGGACATTGAGTTAGAAGGTGGCCAATTCTATGACACGGCGAGCACCTAAAAGGTACTCCCCATTAGTCCAATCGCTGGTGGACATTTAACGAATCCTAGTTTAATTCAATCGATTCAGGGAAACCACCACTAAAACCCCTCTCAATGAGGACCCATGCAACATGTTTGTCCTTTGTGCCTATGCATCTGGGATCAACATATATGTATCTTCCAACAACGTTACCAATTTTTTTAATAGATTCTTTGTTCCATATCTCAATGGGAAGACCAGGTAACTTGAGCCAAATGTAATTGTTTAGAGGGGTGCACCTGAGCAAATTAAATCCTATATACCACCTGTATAGAGCCAGAAAAGCTTCGGTCCTGGACCCAAGGCTTAGAGAAGATAATCTCAAGATCTCACTCCCAAAGGAAATGGAAGCTAAACCAGCCATTCATAAGCCTAACAGTTGTGGGGGAGTAGCCAAGCAGGACAGCCCATTTGGCCTCGATCCAGGATCGGAATTGTGACTTCTCCATTGACGGGAAATTCCAACGTCCCACTAAGGCTCTCTTCTACAAAATAGAAATTCTTTCAAGTAATAGAGGCCCATCCAAGTTGATGGCATCAGGTGGAGGGGAGGATTTAATCGGCTGATTAAGTTTACGCTTCATGATAGAAGCAGAGTCACCACCCTCGGGAGACAGATCCTTCTAAGTAGTAGGAAAGATATCCACGTACATCATGGCAGCCCATTCAGCATTGGTGGATTAGCTGACATGGGCTTTCTCCGCGTCTAGAGTGGCCCGCACCAGTGCAAAAGCCACAGAGTTGTCAGACGGGAAGTCCATATAGAAGGACAACAACAGAGATCCCAAGGACCAGAAACAAGATTTCCCCAGATAGGCCACTCAGACAAAGTACCACAAGGCTTATTCAAAAAGAGGGAAAAAGCCAGACTAGTCAAAGAAGGTAGTACTTCCTCATCAGGAAAAGGATGGGATCAGATGAAGAATTTAAGGATATGATGCTAGAGATGGATTCACTTGCAACCAGATGTATCCCTTATGACAGAGAGATATAAATGTGCCTTCTATAGTCTATAGGGAAATGTGGATTTACGGTGAGCATAATCCATAAAAAGATTATGTTGAGTTCCCTATTAATGGCAGTCATTCGGGCATCAGCAAACAGAAAATTCAAATTATCCGGCATCGGAGAATGACAGGCAGATGAACCCAATTGCAAAAGTGAGCCTCAAGAATTTGGACAGGCAATACAGTAACAGTAGATCTCATATACGCACCACCAAGGACCAATCCTTAAACGAAAGTCCGAGCATGGTTTGGAGATGATGAAGAATTTCTTAAAAAAAATTAAAATTGTCCCCCACCAGCCAAGAAATTCTGACCTCGACATATATAGTGAAACCAATATTACTAAGAAAAAGGAAAGATCTTTTATGAAAACCTAGGAAAAGTGTTAAGAGCTAGCATACAGAGTAGACTTATGCATGTGCCTTATGTGAGCCTACAACATTGTTGAAACTTTAAAATGTCAGACATAAAATGTAGATAATTGACCTGAACCTCAAGCATTACCGAGTGGAGAGCACCATGACCTGTTGAGTGGATGCACCGTATACCACTTTCACAGAAGTGTTCATGAATGTTACAGTTATAGAATGAATTCATCCATCCTAAATGTGACAACTATATCTTTTATGTTAATTATTCTCTTAATTATTATATGTTCATACCTCTCTAAAAGCATGCATAATAGGCTCTAGATGTTCACATCACATGCCTAGATATGCTCCACCATTTTCTTCCCATTCTAAAGATGGAGTGAAAAAAGAATCGTTATATAATATTACACATTTATGAGTACTAGTGGTTGTGGTGATTGTGAATATAGTGTGATCACAAATTCTCACCATGTAAAAGTTACCGCAACTTAGATACCACAACTCACATAAACTTAAAATGGCATTTAAACATGAAACTTATAAATTCACTATCAATAATATGAATAATAATTTTGTCATTAAAAAATTATTTTAGAAATTAACTATTTTAGAAATTAAACTATATAAAATTGTAAACTGAAAATTCAGAAAGCCAAACTAACTTTCTTTTCTTATAAATATAACTATTTAACTATTGATGAAAATAATGAAAACAATTTTTGACCTATTAAGACATTTTAACTTTAGAAATGTGAAATTGTTATTTAATCTCAATACAGTTAATGAATATTTTGATATTACTTTTTTCCTTTTATACAACTAAACTGATTTAAAAAACCATTACAAAACAACATACATCATTGTATAAAACAATTATTTCATTTAAAATTATTTCACTATTTCCTTAACTAAAAACTTGATTTGCATTGGACTCCCTGTTACGAGAATTGTTTGCATAATCTTGTACTAAATAATTGCACCGTTTCCTCCACCTGATAATTTTCTGAATGTTGAAACGACATGCACAACTCATATATCATTTATAAAACGACGCCATTTTATAGAACGGTGGTAAAAGAGAGCTCAGAATCATGTTATAACGTAAAAAGTGGTTGGTTATATGAATTGGAATATCTCAGGGCCTTGTCTCACAACAAATTGAAGTACGATAGGACAGACATGTTCGCCAGTTTTTTAACAACCTGTTCACCAACATTTTAGACAACTTTCTAATGGGAACTATTGTCCTGACATTTTTCCATAATAAAATTTAAGCGTAAGCATTTAATTTATAATGTTTTAGATAACCAATTAAAGTGAATGAATATATGCATCTCACCAACTAATTTGTTTTTTTTAAATGTGGTTCACGAGTACTTTTATACATCTCACTAACTAATTTATTTTTTTTAACATGTGGTTCATGAGCACCCTCCCTTATACATCTCACCAGCTAATTTTTTTTTCACATGTGATTCACGAGCACCTTGGTCAGGGCCTTTTGTCTCACAACAAATTGAAGTACGATAGCCGTAAGCCTTTAATTTATAATGTTTTAGAAGAAACCAATTGATAGCAACCAACTAAAGTGAATGAATATATACATCTCACCAACTATTTTTTTTTTCACATGTGGTTCACGAGCACCCTTATACATCTTACTAATTAATTTAATTTTTTTTCACACACCCTCCCTTATACATCTCACCAACTAAATTTTTTTTTTCACATGTGGTTCACGAGCACCCTAGTCAGTAAGTGTTCGCTACATCCATGGAAAAATCTGGGCAATAGCTAGGCTAAATAGCCCCTCACTCACTACGTCCATGGAAAAATCTGGGCGATAGTTAGGCTAAATAGCCCCTCACTCACTACTGGGCGATACTAATTTTTTTTTTTCACATGTGGTTCACGAGCACCCTAGTCAGTGAGTGATCACCCTAGTCAGTGAGTGATCGCTACGTCTATGGAAAAATCTGGGCGATAGCTAGGCTAAATAGCCCCTCACTCACTACGTCCATGGAAACGTCTATGGAAAAATCTGGGCGATAGCTAGGCTAAATAGCCCCTCACTCACTTCGTCCATGGAAAAATCTGGGCGATAGCTAGGCTAAATAGCCCCTCACTCACTATTGGGCGATAGCTAGGCTAAAAATCTGGGTGATAGCTAGGCTAAATAGCCCCTCACTCACTACGTCCATGGAAAAATCTGATAGCTAGGCTAAATAGCCCCTCGGCCTACTGCAACACCTGACCCCAAGGGCTCGAGGTGGATTTGACCTTGTGACCTCCTCATGAGGAAGCTAAACACGGTTTTTTACCAATTGAGCTAACCCTTGGGACTATCTCACCAACTAAAATGTATATATATATGTTTGAAATTTTATGGAATTTTTTTTAAAAAGGAATAATTTTGAAATTAATAAAGTGGGAAGTAAATAAAGAAAAAAAAAAAAAATGATGTACTTAAAAGAGATTTAATGAAACATTTTAAAAAAATTTTATCAAAATAGTTTAAGTTTGAAAGAAGTATTTATTTAAATGAATTAAATGAAGTAATTTTAAATGTGTAAAGAATGTTGTTAAATTGATCACTGTAATTTAAAATTTTAATTATTTTAATTGAATTTACATTTTTGACATTTCTCCATATACCATTTTAATTATAATTCTTTATTGTTTATAAAGTTATTCGAAAATTGATTGGACCAATATTGTATGTATTTTTTCCGTGATTATTATAATTCCTTAATATTTTTGGTTTGATCCATTGACACAAGACTTTTTGTTTTTGTTTCTTAAATCTTTAAGATCCATAAAGTTTCCAGGAGTGAATGGTTTGGCTACTGTTACCACTGATTTTAGTAATGACGGTTATTGTGGTTACTTATCACAATGAATATTTTGGCTTCAATTATCACTGATTTTAGTAGTGGGGTCATTGTGTTTAGTTATCACAGAAAGCTCTTTTCAAATCTACCTTTTTCGAGATTCTAAAATATATGCCTAATTTCAATATTTTTGTGCATATACTTTTCAAACTATTACTTGTAGTGGGGAGGTAGTGGGGAGGGGGTGGATCAATAATAACAGTTATGATAGCTACTTCTAAGTTCAATTATTTTTATGTATGATTAATGAAATATAATAATATCTGAGAAGACTAATCATTATTGAAATAAAATGGATGGTTTAGATTTTTTTTATTTTTTTATTTCAACAATGTTAGCCATATTAGTTGTTTATCTCATTAATTTCTTAAATAAATAATATTTATAAAATAAATAATTTAATGTCAAAAATCTATATTATTTTTATATCAATTTTGGTAATTACTCATGATAAAAATCTTTTTTGAAAGTTTTATTAAAATATATAATATATAATTTTATATATTACTTTCAAAATATAGAGGTGTCATTTAACTCTAAAATAAGTTAGTAAGGAAATAAAGACCGTAATCTCACTATTATTGTTACAACAAAATTTATGTGTTCATATAGGTATAAATATTAAGTCGCTTATGGGATTGTTGATAAAGTGATTGCGTGAAATGAGAGGTAGGTATAGAAGTGCAAAAAAGATGCTAGTGTATAAAAAAATTGTTGGCATAGAACATCGTTGCATGAGAAGATGCACAATTATGTACAAGGTGGAATATGAGAAGTCAAAGGAAGAAATATAAAGGAATCCTAATGTGGATACTATGATGGGAGGATAAATTATTGCAAATTAGTGGTTGAGTATATTCAAAGCCTAGAAGTTCTAAAGATGAAGGATAATGCATTGAAGCAAGAAAGTGATTCGGTTAGCTTCATTAAGAAGAAACTTTCTCCCAAATTAGAGAGATTTGGATTTGAGGAAGAAGAATTAAGAAGTGATTTTGATCCAAAGAGACGAGACTAGCCCTTGAAGAAAAGAGAGTGGGATTGGAGTGATTGGATGCCCAAATATGAAAGCATACTAAATGAGTGAAGAGTATTTCTCGAAGTTGGTGATTTGGTAGGAGAGGAAAATAGTTCCAAAGAAAAAATAGTGTGTAGAGAAGAGGAGAACATAGAGTGTTGGATTTGTAGGAACATGAAAAGTATAGAGAGTACTAAGAGTATCTACAAGGTAAACATGTGATATTCTAGAATAATTACACATCTAAGATATTATATGATTCAAAATGGGTCATTAAGTGTTAAATGGAATGAGTAAGTGGCGCTCATCTTTATCAACAAAAAAGTTGTCAACAAGTTTTCTATTGACAAAGAAGTTGTTGATAACCTTTCTACAAACTACACCATTAGTGACAAGGTTTTCACTAACAAGGGTGTTGTTGATAAATATGTCACAAAAAATGAGTTTTCAACAAGGATAAGACTATAAAGCAAGTTGTGAATGATGTGTTGCTGAACACGTTGGATGATATTAGTGTGAATGACCATTAAGTTGTTGACTCAGAAACATGAATGATAAGGTATTTGACTGATAATGTATTGTTGATAAGGGAGTGAATGATAAATGAGAGTCATTAACATGCCATGGTCATTGATAAGGAAGAAATTAATGAAAAAGGTTATTGATAGAAATAACTAATGCAACCATAATGACCAATTTGTATTGTTACCCACCAAAATTGGGTAACCCATAAGAGAAAATTGTTTTCCACATTTGAGAGTTAGAAATCCAACAATCCTATGATCGTCTTTAGATAACATTATTCTAGAATTTTCCACCTATTTCTCTAGTCAGTTCTCTTCCTATCTAAGGTTTTTCTTAAAGAAATGTGGGTCATTTATCAAAAGGTACTCTAACCAATTTAACAATTATGTTCTTTTGTTTAATGTTAAGGGGTTATTAATATGAATCATGGGGAAAACTATATGATTAAAAACTCTTTACTGTATCCTTGTTCACAAACTTCACCCTAAAGGCTAGCCTTTGACTCTAGTCTAATGAGACTTCTTCTAAGGCCTTATGGTTTAGGAAAGGAATTAATTGGGAGCAATGATTCATATAACATGCCCATGGTAATCCATAGTTACCAATTTCCATCATTTCCTATTTTTCTTCTCCATTCTTTGGGTTGATTACCATTTGTCATTGGGATTGGCACCCTATATCAATATATTTGAGTCATGGCGCAAAACTTTGGCCCTAGAAGTTGATGTAGTTTAGAAATGATAAATGAATATAATACCATAATAGAAAAATAATGTAAATACAACATATGGCTATGACTTCTTTAGCATGTGGGGAAAGGCCTAGCATGACCTCTATTCCCCCTCACTAGCCATTACCTAATTACTCGAGCATTTAACGCTTCATTTAGAATATAGTGACCCTTGAATGTCCCAACTTTGATGAGTGAGAAGTTAAAACATATTAAGGAGTATAAGAAGAGCACAAAGCAAGCTTGGTCTCCTAAGTTATGCACCAAAGGAAGATAAATCATTAAATAAAAAGGCACACCTTAAGGGTGGAAGAAGAAGGTTGAGGAAAGGAGTAACTCATGCCTCCATGATTTCTTCCTCCTTTTATCATTACATTTATGGTATTGGACCTCCATTAACTAATGTCATGTGTAACATACCCCTTTACCACCCATAGCCCACACTAAGGGTATAAGGAAGCAATTATTATGATGACCCAACCTCCAATGTTTAGTTATGGAAATGGGGTCATAAAATACCTTAGATCTCATTCTTCTCTAAATCCAAAACCAACATCGTCATCACAACTAGCTCATCATGAATTTTTTAGCGTTATAAGTTTTATCAAAATCCTTCTCCTTGATCACAAGTTATGGCCATTTAAAATCTGGCCCAACAAAATCGTAGCCATGTTAGCAAGAGTGTTACCACGTGGTACTTGTGTGGTTCTCCACCTCATCCAGTGTTCCATGTCACCAAGCATGTGGCCTTTTCAATGTGTTTACACTAATGAGGTCGACCCTGACCCAACATTCAGCCTTCTGCTACATTTTGCAATAAAATATGCAACTAAATCCCTTCCCTATGATTAAAGTCAAGCCAACCAATACACCAACCCTCGACTAAGGTCAACCCTAGCCCACAATTCATCCTTTCATTGTGTTTTGCAATAGAATATGAAATTGATTCTTTAACCTTGAACTAAGGTCAAGCCAACTGATTCCATGACTCCCAACTGAGGTTGGGCTTGACAACTAGTCCTCACTAGCAAAATGTTATGAGGCTGCCTCAACCTCAAAATTCCCAACTTAAGAAGATCATGACCGTGTCAACTTCTCGTATACTTAGTCAAATTTATTTTTTTAACATTCCTCCACTCTATCATGATTTCTATACTTTGCCCCTATTCTCTTAGGAATTAAGAGCACAACTAAGAACCCAAGGCCATGTCCCCATCTGACCCAATTCAAAGGCTTTCTACTACATAAAAATAACAAGTAGTATTTACCTTAAATTAACACATAGTGCACAAAGTATAGTAAGGTAGAGCTTACACAAAAAGGCAATGTAAATGAAATTAATCATTTTAATCCAATAAATAGTTAGGAGTGTCAACAAGCTTTAAACCAAGCCTATAACTTCGCTAAGACTCAACCATATCTATACCCTACTCAACCATAATTCAACGAGAACAACAGTCTTATATTTGACATATAAATAAAATATGAAAATACTTATGAGTCACAAAACTTGCATGACTGCATGCAACACATTAAACTTGCATAGGCATTTAAAGCATCTAACTTACAACTCCTTAGCAAGGATTCGTAAAATCCACATAACATTTCAAGGAAAATTCAACCAATTAATTTCATGTAACAATTTTTATAGACATGCAATAATC
>APFE030613264.1:83420-113420 GCA_000404065.3 Pinus taeda | reverse complement strand
GATTGTTAGAAAATATTATGCTTCAGCAAAGGATATAGAAAATAATGTTTGTTTCTCACTGAGTAAGAAAACTAGACATTTTCCTAGAAAGAAAGCTCCTCTGCCAGTTCCCTTTACATCATAAATACATCCTGCCCAATTTTCATTTGTGTAATGTTTGAGTGGAAGGTTGTTCTCCTTAGATACCATACACATAATCGATAGTTCCATGCAAATATCTAAATATTATTTTAACTAGATTCACATGAGAATCCTTTTGGCATGATTTAAAGCTAACTGAAAGTCCTACTTCTTTCATGATGTCTAGTCTTGAGACTGTTAGGTAAATCGAGTTTTTAATCCTAGACCTTTATTTGGTCAAGTTTACTCATCATCCTTGCTTAGTTTGCAACTTGTAACCTTAGGAGTGCTTACATATGCACAATTTTCCATGCCAAACTTCTTCAATATTTCCTTTAGGTACTTTGTTTGAGAGATGAAGATACCTTTTTCTTATGGATTAGCCTTCAATCCAAGAAAGAAATACAATTTCCCTAGCATAGACATCTCAAATTCCTTCTGCATGTTGGGTGAAAAAATATTTCTAATGGAATCATCATCACTTCCAAATATTATGTCATCCACAAAGATAATAACAATGAGCATGTTATCCTTTCCAGTCACAATGTAAAGATAATTGTTCTATTGTACCTCTTTTGAAACCCTACAGCTAAAGATATTTATCCAATAAGAAATAATAGGCCATGGGTGTCTATTTCAAACCATACAAGGGTTTCTTTAGTCTGCATACATGATCCTTGTGTTCTAAGAGTTGAAATCCTTTTAGATGCTCAAAATAAATTTCTTCTTGGAATATACATTCAAAAATTTTGATTTTACATCCATTTGATAAACCTTCAACCCTTTAAAGCAAGAAAAGGGCAAAAAATGTTGATTTCTTCAAGTCTAGCTATTGGAGAAATTGTTTCTTCTAAGTCCACACCTTCAACTTGGCCATGTACTTTGCCTACAATTATTGCATTGTTATTATTACTTGTCCATACTCATTGCACTTGCATCTATAGACCCATTTAGTTCCAACCACATTTTTCCCTTTCGGTCTTGGAACATATTCTGAAATCTTGTTTTTCTCAATCTAATTTAGTTCTTCATTCATAGCTTTGACCCAATTTTCATCTTAACTTTCCTAAGAAAATTTTGAGGCTCCATTAGGGATAAGAAGGTTAGGATCTCTTTTTTTGATGCATTGAAAATCTTTCTTCTTGTTTGAACTCTAAATTATTTATCTCCTAAAATTTGATTACCTTGATTATTCTTTTGAACATATCTAGAGGGATTTTTTGATTGCAATGACTAGTCTTCTTCTTTTTATATTCATCATGCTCTTCATCCTCATTTCCTTTTGATTGTGATGCTTGATATATAATTTCTTGTGGCTAGGCTTGGGGTAGTGCTTCATCCGATTTTACATGAAGCAATGCTTCTTCCACTTTTACATCAATGCATTAAAAAAAATGAGTCCTTTTGTTATAACATATGTATATTTGTTAGAAAATTATATATTACAGAGAAATGGAAGACATAAAATATTGCAAAAACACAAACACAGAAAACACATAAAATAAGAGAGACATAGATATATGTGATTCACCCAATTTGGGCTACGTCCGCGAAGAAACAACTAGTCCTTCCTTTATATTATCCAGCAAAATGAAGAGATACAACCTACATTAGATCCACTATAATTACCTCTTTCCTCTCACACAATCTCCTATCTCTCTCTCGCTCAAAATACACATATACACAACCACAATAAATTTCCCTCATATATAGTGAAGGGTTACCTTCTAGGGATAAAACCTAAATTAAATATCACTTCTACCATCATATCATCTGCCTAGTGAACGACTCAGATTCAGTACGAAAGTAAAATATTTTACAAGGATGTTTAACATCTATTTTAAGCTTCGGGGGCATTGCCCCTGAACTCCCACCAGGGGGGCTTTCATAAAATCGTCATCCCCTTCCCCCTCAAACCCTCCTAATGGCGATCAAATGGGTAGCGTTTCTACCCTGTTATGAAATGGGATCCAACACGACGATACCTATGAATAAATATGATAATCAACCTCCACACCCAACAATCTCCCACTTGGAGACTAATTATAGCAACTCCATAGATGCTTCATTTGCTAGACAATGCTCCCACTTTGGACCTAAATATTTCTCATATTCATAATCATACTTTAAGAGCAATTGAAACCGAGAAAAATCTCAGTTTCTCCCTAGTTACGGCTTTTGTTAACATATCTGCAGGATTATAGCTAGTGTGTATCTTTTCCATCTTCAACTGTCCATCTTCCAACACTGGCCATATGAAGCGGTACTTGAGCTTTGTATGTTTAGTCTTGGAACAAAATGTTGAGTTCTTTCCAAGATGAATGGCACTCTGGTTGTCACTATATAACCTTCCCATCTCCTGCTTCTTACCTAATTCATCCATAAACCTTTGCAACCAAATCATTTCTTTTCTAGCCTCTGTAGAAACAATGTACTATGCTTCCATATTTGAAAGTGCAACAATACTTTTCATTTTTTAAACCCAAATGATAGTTGCTCCACCTATATTAAACACATACCAAGTGGTTCTCCTCCTGTTATCTATATCACCTGCCATATCAGCATCAACATATCCCTATAGAGAAATGTTTGAACCACCAAAGCATAATGCTTGATTTGTAGTATCTCTCAAATACCTGAGAATCCACTTCATTGCCATCCAATGTTATTTTCTTGGATTGTTCATATAACTTCTTACAACTCCCACTACATGTGCAATATCAAACCTTATGCAGACAATTACATACATTAAGCTTCCAACTACTGATGCATATGGAAATTTAGATATATAATCCATATCTTCCTCAGTCTTGGGACACATATCCTGACTTAGTATGTAATGGCTAGCCAAAGGTGTACTAATTAGCTTTTCATTCTGCATATTAAATCTTTCCAACACCTATTTTATGTAGTGGCTTTGAGAAAATATTAATTTGCGATTTTTCTTGTCTCTAGTTATTCTCATACCAAGGATTTGTTTTATAGCACCCAAAACCTTCATTACAAATGAACTTGCTAATTATCCTTTGAGCGAATTTATTTCCTGCATGTTAGATCTTGCAAAAGAGCATTTCATCTACATAAAGTAACAATATAATATAGCTTCCATCATTTTTCCTTTTGAGATAAACGCAATGATTAGAGTGAAATCTGGTATAACCTTGTTCAGACATAAACTTGTCAAATTTTAGATACCATTGCCTTGGAGCCTATTTTAAGCCATACAAGCTCTTCTTCAACCTGCACACTAGTTTCTCCTTCCCTTTGACCTCATATCCTTCTGGCTGTTGCATATATATCTCTTCCTCCAAATCCCCATGAGGAAAGGTCATATTTACATCTAACTGCTCAATATGCAAATCTTTTACTACTTCTAGACGTAAAATGGTTCTGATTGAATTCATTTTAATAACAAGAGAAAATATTTCATCGAAGTCTATAGCTTTCTTCTATGCAAACCCTTCACGATAAGTCTATATTTATACCTTTTTGTACCTCTATCTTCTTCCTTCAACCTACAAACCCATTTATTATGTAATGTTGTTTTACATTTAGGAAACCTGACTAAGTCCCAAGTCTAGTTATGTACCAATGAGTACATATCTTCTTTCATGGCTAGCTCCCACTTCTTCCAAGTTTCTACGTGCATTTATTCTTCCTAACATTCTGGCTCACCAGAATCAGTCAACAAAATACATAATATAATGAAGGAGAGTATCATTCAGGGGGTCTACTTATCCTGGTAGATATTCTAACACCACTTTCAGGTGTTCAACGTACCTATTTTTGTTGTGGTTGTTGTTTTTATTTTCATTGTTGATTAATATGATTTTCAGGAACCTATATTTTTTCTTTGATCTCATCAAGCACTGCGTATTCATTGTTTTCTTTTCCTTGTTTATTTTCCTACATCTGATCATTATACAATACCTTTTCGTTGAATATGAAATATGTACTCCTAATGATTTTGTGATTTTCATAATCCTATAAGCGATAACCAAAATCATTAGCACTATATCCAACAAGGATACATTTCTTTGATTTTGCCTCAAGCTTTGCTCTATTTTCTTTATTAATGTGGACAAAGGCTTCACAACTGAAAGTTTTTTAAAATGAGTAGTTTACCTTTTTACATGTCCATGCCTCCTTTGGAATACCACCATCCAACTAACTTGAAGGCCCTTTGTTTATTAGATAAATAACAAGATCAACAAAATTTGCCCAAAATTGTAAAGGAATTCTTGCATGTAATATTACATGCCTTGCACGCTCCATGATTGTCCTGTTCATCCTTTCTGACACACCATTTTCCTGTGGTGTTCCTAGAATTGTCTTCTCTCTGCAAATTCCATGCTTTGAACAATACTTATCAAACTATTTGCTAAAATATTAATTAGGGGAGTTTTGATGTCTAAAATGGGACTCCTAAGGAAATTATAAAATAATAGTGGAAATAATAAAATAATATAAGATTACATCATCAAATTTTGGAGGGAAAAAAGAAAAAACTATTTTTCAACTCGTATTTTCAACTTATCTCCCTATGGGTTTACTCAAATTTCAAGCGGAAACACTCGTTGGATGTATAACTTGATTCCTCATCCAAGGAGTAACATGTTGCATACTTTCGATGGACGCTGCTACATGAAAAATGAGAAATACATGAAAAATGTGATTGCAATCACACCTTTTCATGTATTTCTCATTTTTGTGTAGAAGGGTCCATCGAAAGTATGTAAAAGAGGTACTTTTTGGATGGGGAATTAAATTTTGCATCCAATGCATACTCCCACTCGAAATTTGAGTAAACCTTTAGGGAGATAAGTTGAGAATACAAGTTGTAAAAGTAGTTTTATTATTTTATTATTTTTTAATATTTTTACTTTTTTACTCCAAAAATGGTGAATCATCCCCCATGGTTGACATCATCATCTTGAATCATATTGGTTCTTATAAAGTTTATTTTGGTTGTACATTTTGCTTAGGAGGCCCATTTTAGACATCAAAATTCCCCTAATGCACCTCCATTGTCTGATCTGAGACACTTCAACTTCTTTCTGGTCTCATTCTCAACCAATCTTTCCATTTCTTGAAAATATCAGATACATCAGATTTATTTTGAATACAATAAATCCAGCTTTTACTAGTTGCGTCATTAATAAAAGTAGCATAATAGTGAGAACCACTAAGAGGTGATACCTTAGAAGGTCCCCATACATTTGTTTGCACAAGCTCTAATTTTTTTTCTCTTTTCTTTAACAATTTTGAGAAATCTGACCCTCTTATTTTTTCCATAAACATCATTCTCACAAAAATCCAAATCAACATGCTTCAAACATGGAAAAAAATTCTTGAGTGAAGAATATGAATCACCTTCTCACTCATGTACCAGAGCCTATGATGTTGCATTATTGTATCTACTCTTGTGGAGGTTAAAGCATTAAAAGAATTAGAAATATCATTGCATAAATACAATGTAGTAACCTTCCCTCCTTTTCCTATTACTAGGGCTCCTTTAGTGACCTTCTAGGTTTTATCTATAAAGGAACTTAAACAACCTTCACCTCCCAAATGCCCTATTGAAATTAATATTTTCTTCATATCTAGAACATGCATTACCTACTTCAATGTCCATTGGTTTCCAATTTGCTATTTTATGAAAACTTTACCGATTCCAATGATTTTATAGGGTTTATCGTCACCGAAACGAACCTGTCCAAAGTATCCTTGAACATAATCATGAAAATGTTTCCTATCAGGTGTGGCATGGAATGAGGCCCCAGAATATACTACCTAGGAATCAATAATATTTTCTAATGAAAGAGTCAAAGAATATCACAAAACATTTCCTATCACATTCACTTCATGATTATTTTGTTATTGTGCATCTCCTTCTTTTCCCTTCTGAGACTCACAATCTTTCTTCGTGTGTCCTTTCTTCCCACATTTCTATCACACTACCCCCGATCTAGACTTGGATATGCCTTTCCCTTAGTTACTGTGATATCCTGGGCTCTTTCGTCTTTCAATTTTTCTTCCCCTAGTCTCTACAGTCAAATCATTACCTGATGTCTCACCGGATCTTTTTCGTCGCATTTCCTCACTAAAAATAGAACCAACTACATCATCAAGCTTTAAAGTACTAGATCCAGAGACAAAGCTACTAATGGTCATAACTAAACCATTCCAACTTTTTGGAAATGAGCACATAAATAACAAAGCCCTAACTTCATCATCAAAATTTGCCCCTACAAAACTTAACTGACTTGTAATCGTATTAAATTGATTTAAATGATCATCAACAGATCCATCTTCTGACATTTTCATATTAAGTAAATGCTCCATAAGAAATACCTTATTTGAGGCCAAGGGTTTTCATATAGTTTGGCCAATGTCGACATTAAACCCTCTATTGTCATGTCATTTGAAATAGTAAATGCTACTAAAGCCAGTAGGCACTACCGTATTGTTCCAAGTGACTTTATGTTGAAAATCTCCCATTTTGTGTCTGTCATACTCGTTGCCTTCTTTATTTTTCCACTCAGTGGTAGGTACAGATATTTCTTATACAAATAATCTTCCATCTACATTTTGGTCATTATTTATCTCGACCCTAAACCTACCATCTTATGTCATTGCTCCCACTTGAACCTGGAACCCTTCTCCCTATGAGTTTATAAGCCAAATAGAATTTTGAACCTAATACCAGTTGTTAGAAAATTATATATTACAGAGCAATGGAACACATGAAATATTTCAGAAACATAAACACAAAAAACACATAAAACAAGGGAGACATAGATATACGTGGTTCACCCAATTTGGGCTATGTCCACCGAGAAACAACTAGTCCTTCCTTTATATTATCAAGAAAAATGAAGAGGTACAACCTACAACAAACCAACTGTAATTTTCTCTTCACTCTCACATGGTCTCCTCTCTCTGTCTCGCTCATAATACACATATACACAACCATAATACAATTCCCTCATATATAGTGAGGGGTTGCATTCTAGGGAAAAAAACCCTAATTAAACATAAATTCTACTGTCATATCATCCTACTAATGAACATCTCAGATTGCTTACAAAATTACAATATTTTATAAATAAAAATTACATCTATTTTTAGCTTTGGGGGCACTACCCCGAAACCCATGCTAGAGGAGCTAATAAATCATCGTCGCCACCCCATGGACCTCCCTAACAATGATCAAATTGGCAATGTTTCCACCCCATTAGAAAATGAGGTCCAACACAACGATACCTATGAATAAAGAAGATAATCAGGGCCCAAACCCAACAATATTTTGCTTCTATAGGCATATCTTAGGAATATTCCTTCATCATTTTTGGGATCAAATTTCCATAGATTTTCTTCATTTACCTTCATGTACATTTGCTTCCAAAAATCATAAAATGTTTGAATATGGTTTGTCTTCCCTTCCATGGCTCATAAGGATATTTGGTATTATTTGTCCTTATTTGAGCTCTATTCAATATATAAATGATTGTGTTTAGTGTTTCCCCCCAAAATCAGTATGGGAGTTGAGCTTCAAAGAGCAGAGATCTTACCATATCTTGAACTATTCAATTTTTTTTTTGAGCCACATTATTTTTTTATGGAGTTCTTGCAATAGTGAATTATGTTATGATTTTTTATGTTCACAAAAATTATTGAAGTCATGAGAGGTGAAATCCCCTCCTTGGTTAGTTCTCTAATTATTTCATTTTCCACTAGAGCATTGAAAGATTTATTTTTTTCTTACAGAAAATTAACCCAATTCAATATTGTATTTAATCTATGAATAGAATAAGGTACATTTCTCCTTTTAGAATTTTATTTCCGGTTGCTCCACAAAGGTCAATGTGAAGGATTTCTAATGGCCTAAACATTGAGTATTATTTTTTTTTGAAGAGGAATCCGGTTTGTTTTCCAAACTGACATGCTTCATATATGGAATTGTGAGGATTTTATATTTTAGGCATATCCTCAATGACCTAATCTCTTGCAAACTTTACCAAATTATCAAAATTGATATGTCCTAGTATTTTGTGCCATAGCCATATTTCATTTATGTTTCCTATGCAGCACTTTTCAATTTCAAATCCATAAAAATGCCACACATTGCCTTCATTCCTATTATATTTTACTATCGATTTTCCTATTCAAAATTTCTAATTTCACACCTCTTGGAACTAAACATGAGATATGTTCTAATTTGTATGGGTTGGGGTGCAAGAATTCCAATAGTTATGGGAAATCCAATAGGCCTCTTGGAATATGAAAGTGAGGGTAAGGACAATATATTAATATGTGCATTTTTTCAATATATAGGAATCTCTCGTTGATCTACTTTCCTTCCTAATTTTGTAAGTGTTTAACATAGTATCAAAGCTAGCATATTCCTACCTTGATTAAGCTTGACCCAAAATGTGTGGCCTTCCTTGACCACTAGTTTTTTGTCCTTTCTCTACATTCATAATCTATATTGTCATCCTACCATTCTAGCCCTAATTCTCTTCACATCTATGTCTCTTGAGTATTTCAGACCTATCTTTCTTAGGTTTGAGATTTCTTCGGTGCTATTGTTAGCCAATTTTCTACCTAATTCTTGTTTCATTTCTCACATTTACATTTAAGAATCTTCTGCACATTAAAATGCTCCTCATTTGGTATCATTCAAGCATGTAGTGTGTTTCCTTATCTGGCATAGTGTTAATTCCCTGCTTGAACAAATTTCGAGTGTGTTCGGTTGAATTTATCTCAGCCCACAGGAAATCCTAGCTCTATTATGAAACCTTCACTCTTGTCCATCCTTCCCATGGTTGTTTCTTTGTGAGTGTGTCAAACCCTTTCTCAACTAAATCCACAACCCTCATGATCATTGTCTTTATCAATTTTCATGATGGTATGAGAGCATGTTCAATACCATTTTAATATAACTGTGTTTTTGATCCCTTTGTTGGAGATGCAAAGTATCATGCTAGTCATATTGTTACTCATTTGAATAGACTAGAAATTCATTGTCTTCAATAGATTTACTATTGAAATCCCCACTAACCTTGCGTAGTTCCTGACACTATGGCAGTTCTATATTAGAGACATTTAAAGCTTTTGAATCGCATAGGGTTTCAACTCATTATTTATTATATTGAATCTCCCTTTTAGCAAATTTTTTCCTTAATTTTCTCCTAAATGCAAGAATTTTGTGTGAACTTGATGAAATATCTATTTGACGAATTTGAACAATGTTATGCATTTGTTACTTACTTTTGATAAGTTTGGCCTGGGCGCATATTTGGTATCCTGATATAAAAATTCAATTCCAGGACAAACATGTTATAAAATTATATATTATACAACAATGGAACACATAAAACATTATAGAAACAAAAACACAGAAAATAGATAAAACAAGAGAGACATAGACATATGTGGTTCACCCAATTTGGGCTACATCCATGGAGAAACAACTAGTCCTTCCTTTTATATTATTTAGAAAAATGAAGAGATATAACCCACAACGAATCCATTGTAAACCACATTATAATTCCCTCATATAAACTTAGGGTTTCCTTATAGGGAAAAAGACCCTAAATTAACATACATCCACCTAATGAACACCCTAGAATGACTATGAAATTAGAATATTTTACATGGAAAATATTCTGTGGACATCGTGAAGCGCACTGTAGATCATAAGTCAAGGTATCACAGGGATACCTCACCCATCCACTCCACCTCCACCCCACACCCCTACACCTTCGCCTCCACCTCCACTTCCATCATTTAACATGTCCAACATGATGAAGATGCCTATATTTAAGGGTCTGGGGACTAAATACCCTAAGAAATTTTGGTTTGTTGCAGATGTTGTATGGAAGGCACAATAAATTACTGATGATGACATGAAGAAAGCACAACTAGTCACAGTGCTACAAGACAAAGCATTGAGTTGGTATATCAAGTTTTGCTCAGGAAAACCCAACGTGACTATACTAGAAACCCAACAAGTGCGAAGAAATGAATTTAAGAAACCAAAATGACAACCCTAGTCGGTAATAAAATTTAAATAAATTCAGTTGAGGGTGAATGAGTCTGCATGGGACTTTGATCAAATACTGAATTGTCTAATTCAACAGCCTAACATCATACTCATAGATGATCAACATAGAGACTGGTACATTGCTTCATTCCTACCTCACCTGAGATTACCATTATCGCAACAGAAAATAGGAACGCAAGCCAAAGCCTTGGATATTTCCATGAGATTGGAGGCTTCACCCATGAAGGATATGATTCTGGGGGTAAAACAAATTTATTCACAACTAGCTAGCATGTTCATGAAGTTACAGATTTTGAAGGAGGGAAAGGAGGTACAGCTCGAGGCACACACATAAGTTTCGTGCCTGAAGTGTAAAGGCCATGGTCATGATAAGGACCACTCTCCAGTCTATCAGAATTACCTTATTAGGGGAGGCCCTATCCCTTTGAAACCATAAAATACCGTTGGGATGAGTACATGAGTAGACTTTTGGTGGGCTATCTGTCAAATATATGGGAAACACGTGATTGATAGCTGTCATCTCCTACAGAATCTTGTGCAAACTTCTCAAAAGTTGTTCTACACCTTTTGTAAATCAGTCGGACATGATGAGTGCAATTGTTGGAGCTATGAATTGATGGTGGAGTAGATCCCTACGTATGGGATGTAGGTGGAAAATAAACCTTAAGATCAGGGCACAGCTGCAGTGTTTGGAGGGTTCCAAGACTAAGGAAGAACATGAGGAGGAGGAGCTAGAAGGTTATTTTTGATAATTGTGGAGAGGTAGGTCATTTTACATGTGACTGTCAGAATCTGACGCACCCGTCCTGTCAATATTGCCAGCAGTTTGACCATGTCATAGAATATTGCCCAGTACTTATAGCAAAGGCACAGGAAAAGAAATCTCAAACAACTAAGAAGAATATGCAAATGATGAGAGCAAAGCCTCATGAAGAGGAGCCTAACATCATTATTGTGACATGAAGTGGTATAGCCACAAGACAAAATAAGGAAAAGCAACCAAAAGCTGAAGGACAGGTACGCAAGGATGTTGAGAAGTAAGTTGGGTTTGACCTAAGCCATGCGAAGGAACCTTTATGTAAGCTAAAAATATCTTCATAGAAGTCTCTACATCAGGAAGTCAGGAGAATTCTGGTGGAAACAATAGTGCACAAGATGTAGACCATTCATTGTTAGCAACATTTTTGAAGAATTGTATGAAGCTCCCATGGGATAGAAGGGTAGTAGAAGGGCTGCAAGAGTTGATTGATAATTATATAGGTAAGATTAAATATCCTCTAGAACTACACATAGTACACAATGCAAGCAAAAGAAAGAAGTGAACAGGTCGTGAGATCTGACTAACTGTGCAAATTGGGGAATATGAGAAGGGCCAAGTAATTCTCGATCTAGGATCTGATACGAATGTTTCTCCAAAGAAAACATTGGAAAGAATGGGTAGGCTTGCATTGTAATTGTATCTTATCCAACTATGCATGGTGAACAAGCAAAAGATCATTCCTATGGGGTGCTTGTATGCGGTCACGATAGATATTGAAGGAGAAAGTGCCCTAGCTGACTCTGAAGTGATCGGGATAGTTGATGATAGTAACCCTTAGCCTATGCTACTAGCCATTGATTGGGCATTTTAAATGGATACACTTATTAACCTTAAGAAGCACATAATGACGTTCGAAAGAAAGGAGTTCCAAGTCATTTTTTCATAGGGTCCAACTAAAGGTGCGTTATATACCGAACCGATCTGCGATTATGAGGAGGAGGGCGATCTTGATCAGATTTATTAAATCACTACATGCAATGAGGACTATATCAAACCTATGATAGATGGACAGATTTCTTGGGATAGGGATAGTTCCTACACTTTAGATTCTAATGAAGAGCTTGAGCATTGATAGAATCAATTACATGAATTCTCCTCATTGCACTATAACATGTTGACATAATTGATCTGATTCATATCCACTAAGGTAAGGAATTTACCTTATTATGATGGTATAGAAGATGTTAATTTATTTTTGGAAAAGATGAGAGGGATGTGCCAGAAGAGCATCGGTTCTGAATGCTAGATTTGGTACTTCGTGCTATGACTATCCAATGGTGGGGCACGCATAAGAACAACTTCTCCAATTGGAAAGAATATAATCGAATGATGAAGCTGAGGTTTGGGTATGCTAATACCAGCATGACAGAGAAATACACAAGAAAGGATGCTCCACATGAACATTTGGTACGATGGACTAAGGCATGGGGAGAGGAATTGCAACTGGAATGGGTTCACATGGTTTGTCACACTTTGGATACCATTCCAATGAACTGGTATATGGAAACTATGTTGTTACATGGGACGACTGAATGGGATATCCTAAAAGAACATTTCTTGTTGACATTCAGCTTTGAGGATGGCTTTCAAAGTATTGATGAGGTGCTCCAAGAAATCAAAGAACTGGTAGCATGGGTTTAGCTAGATTGGAATACCTAGTTGAGCCATGCACTAGGCGAAGATGACCCTAGAAAAATCAATATTCCTGAGTCTGAAGGACAGTGCGAAGTTGAGGGACCCAAAGTAGCAATACCTAACATATTAGATCCTTTAAAGGCTGAGTAGATAAATATTGGATCAGACGCACAGCCACAGTTTTCTAAGATAGGTGGCTATTAGGATGGAGATACGATTAATAATGTTGCAGAGTTGCTGCCCGAGTATTAGGACTTTTTTCCCACAACATTTTCTGATCTAAAGGGGATATTTGAGGATTTGGGCATCATGAAAATTACTTTGAAGCCAGATGCGAAGCCTATAAAGCAACGCCCTTACCGATTAAATCCCAAATATAAGGAAAAGGTGCGCAAAGAGTTGGATAATATGTTGGAAGCTGAGATCATCGAACCTGTGGAGGAATCAGACTGGGCAAGTCCCATGGTAGTCGAAGAAAAGAAGTAGCATGATGAAATTCAAATATGCATTGACCTGAGGAATTTGAATGATGCATGCGTCTATGACCCATTCCCGGTGCCTTTTACAGATGAAGTGTTGGAGAATGTTGGAGGGAAGGAAGCCTATTTGTTCATTGACGGGTTCTCAAGGTACCATCAGATCAATATCATGCGAGAGCATCTAAGTAAGACCACCTTCATGACAGAATGGGGTTGTTTTCAATATACAGTAATGCCTTTTGGACTGAAGAAAGCACCTATGATCTTTTCAAGAGTAGTAATTACAACTTTTAAGGAATTTATCCACATTTTTAGAAGTCCACTTTGATGATTGGAACATGTTTGGGTTGGTCATGCACCATGTTTCTAGTCTGTGCCTAATGTTGGATACCTGTCGAAGACATCAGATCGCCCTTAACCTAAAAAAGGGCATCTTCTGCATACCATATGGATTACTGCTGGGTCATGTGGTTTGCAAGCAAGGATTTATGGTAGACCCTGCCAAGATAGTTTTTATTGTTAATTTAGAGGCCTCGAAGAATGTAAAATAGTTGCACACAATGTTGGGTCATACTATATATTATAGGAAGTTTATCAAGGCATACACGTAAATAAATTCGCCAATGGA
Organism: Pinus taeda; assembly: GCA_000404065.3. Taxonomy (NCBI): domain Eukaryota; kingdom Viridiplantae; phylum Streptophyta; class Pinopsida; order Pinales; family Pinaceae; genus Pinus; species Pinus taeda. Next base: position 99,669 of record APFE030613264.1, on the reverse strand, counting down.
GAAGTTGTTGAAGAAGGATGCCACATTCTTCTAGGAAAAATATTACCAAATCAATTTAGACACTTTGAAGGAGAAAATGGTCATCACGCCCATTCTGGTGTTCATGGATTGGACAAAGAAATTTCATGTTCATGTGGATGCATCATGTTCATGTTCGCTAGTGTGGTGCTGACCCATCCATGCGAAGGACACATTGATCATCATATAGAATTTGTGAGTAGGAAATTGTCAAAGGTGGAGAAGAACTACTTGACTAGAGAGTGTGAAGGATTAGTAATGGTGTATGCGCTACAGAAATTCCAGCATTACCTATTAGGCGCACACTTTAAAATGTATATTGACCATTTTGATATAAAATACCTAATCAATAAGCCTGTGTTGGGGGGAATATTTGCAGATGGTTGTTGCTATTTGAGGAGTATAATTTTGAGGTGATTGTGAAGCTAGGACGCCTGAATACTTGTCCTGATCACCTATCCAGGATTGAGATTGGTGATTTTTATAGACATATTTTGGCACTACAACCCTAATCACACATGTCAATAAACTAAGGTCTCTTAAACCCCTAAAAGTGTTGTTTCAAACCATAAAGGATCAAGGTCAATTGATTACATAATTTCCCAGAAGTTCTCCCTAAAAAACCACTCATAACTGGTCAAAACTGGACCATATATACTGCTCAAAGCTAAGGGTGTGATGCATACTGACTGTAACACTGGCCAAGTGCAATGCATACTAAAAGAGCCTTCTGTAGGGTGTTATGGGCGAGAGTAGACAAATGGCAAAGACAATTTGTTAAGTGGAAACCCAAAGAATCTTCTAGAAACTTCTCATATGACACTTGCCTCTCTGAATTCGCCCAGGGATGAGTAAGAGATCATGAAATATCCAAGTGGAACCAGGAACTATCAGTGAAATGAAACTAATAAAAAACCCAAAAGCTAACTCACCCCTCTGCAAATATCTATAAATGGATCCCTCATCTCAGAGATCCAAAAGGCTAGAATTTTGTAATTGGTAAGGAAGTGTTGTTGGTTTCTCTTTGAGACATTGTATTGTTGGGTGATCTTGCTTTTCATGAGGTGAAGAGGGCTTTCATGCTGGGAGGATGATTCTAGATCAGATAGCTTGGTTGGAATCCTCTCTTCTACTTCTACTATCAATAAAGTTATTTGAGTTTTCCTCCATAAACTTGTGTACTTGTGAATCTTGTATTTGTGAATGCAAATTGCATGGTTAATGTACTTCTGATTCTACATTTTTTATGGTATTATATATCTCTATTCTTTGATGGTGTTATGTTGCTTTGTCTCTACAGGTGTTCTTTAATGTGGGACAAGTGAGAAAGCAGTGGCAAGATTCATCAAAGGAGAGAGGAAACAAGCAAGGAGCCAAGCAAAAGATTAAGGGTGGTGCTCTCTGCTTCTCTCTTATCTATCACACCTAAAGGAAAACACAAGTTACTTTGAATTGTTTGTTTCTAAGATAGCTACCCATCTTAGTGGGACTAGCATATCGAATAGACACTAGTTTTCCCAAAAATAGTGATGAGCCTAGAATTTTGGAAGAAGGGTTGCCTAATGCGCAACTCTTTGGTGTTCGTGTCGCAAATGATCACTTTACCGATATAATTCAGTTTTTGTCTACACGCACAGTCCCAAAAGGATATTCGACACAACAGAAGAAGGAATTGGTTGTCTGCACGAATCACTTATATGTAATTGCTGGACACTTATACAAAATGGCTTCCAATGAGATATTGTGCAAATATGTCCCAGAGTATGAACGACCAATCATTTTGGCAGAATCACATGTAGGAGTAGCGAGAGAACATTATGAAGGTAGAGTGGCCATGTAGAAGATCATGCATGCAAGACTTTGGTGTCCAACAGTAGATAAGTACTCAAAGGTGTATTATAGGATGTACGGTGCTTTTCAGAGGATGGGGAGACCATCACAAAGGGATTAGTTACCATTAAATCCATAAATAACCTTGTAGGTGTTCGATAAATGGGTGATCAACTTTGTGGATCCAATTCAGCCATGAGGGAAAAGGACTGGGGCACAATACATTATTACAACAACTGAATAATTGACGTGATGGGTAGAGGCTCAACTAGTAAAAGACTGTAGTGCAGCTACCGCTGTGAAGTTCATCTTTCAGTTTATTTTATCTAGGTTTAGCTTCCCTAAAATCTTGATGAGTGATAGGGGCACACACTTCGTAAACGAAACATTAGATATGTTTCTTGAGGAATTTTAGGTGTATCATAAAAAAAGTACACCATATCAACCTCAAGCTAATGGTATGGTAGAAGCCTTCAACAAAATCCTAGAAAGCGACTTGACCAAGGTTTGCAACATGAAGCGGAATGACTGGGGATATGCACATACCAACAGTCCTTTGGGCGTATATGACCACTTGTAAAAAGTTAACAAGGCAAATGCCTTTCTCACTGGTATATGGGCTAGAGGTTGTAATTCCCATGGAATACATTGTGTCGATTCTGCGGGTTGCAACATTGATAGATATGGCTAATCGTTATACTATGGAGGAGCGTCTTGCACAACTGGTAGAATTGGAAGAAAATCATTTTCTAGCAAGATTTCATAAACAGGTGCAAAAATATCGCGAAAGGCATTCCATGATCACCATATAAAGTACCATACCTTCTAAATTGATGATATAGTACTACTATATGACAAATAATTTAAAAAATTCTTGGGAAAGTTTTAAATGCATTCGTTAGGACCTTATGTCATCAAATAAACTATAAATGGTGGCGCAGTTTAGCTTGTGAAGCTGGACGGGGAATTGTTTCCAAGCGAAGTCAATGGCGGTTGATTAAAGCTGTACAGGGGTGATCTCGCCCCTGTGTAATTACTATATGATGGGGGGATAGTATTAGTACTCCAAGAAGCTGCAAGGAAGTACGAGACTATAAAATATTTTACCCAAAAGTGGGAAACATGAAGCTAGAGCATTGTGTGATGGATGGAAGTAAGGTGTAGAGGGGGGTTGCACCGAAGAAGTGCTTCATGATGATGGGTGTCATGCAGCTTGACCAAAAAATGACCGTTGGAAAAACTGTAGATGATTGGATGGAAAATTTTCCATTGAAAGGAATGGGGAAGATGCAATTACATTGCATGTCTTTGGAAATATTTTTCCAAAGATGCATTAATGATAAAGAAATTGGAGGGAACTATTGGATTCAAATTAAAAATCATCTATAAATATGGCCTGATGCTTAGCATTCGAACACTTTGCTTCCTAAGAGTTGACATTGAGTTGTTTTTCCTTGTTATGTGCCAAGCGCTGAACTATATGTCCGAGCCAGACTGGGAGGAGCTCTTTTCATAACGAAGGTTGGCTATACTTGACTTTCTCTAAGAACATTTTGTGGCTAGAATGATAGAAACTCCCCCTGAGGTTGAAGCAACTCCATCTGTCCCTGTAGGATTTCTGACTACGACGCCTAGGTCTCCCCAACCTAAGACTTTTGTATCACAGCCTTTTGCATCCAAGGTGATCGATAAGAAGTTGAAGAAACCTCAGAAGGTCCCACTGAGATAATCACCATGGAAAAACCCCATAGAAGTCCACCAGAAAGGGAATATGGATGAGCCACAACAACCGACTGAGCCGAGGGATTTCAGTGAAGAAGAACTACACAAAGGCATCGAGAACATTAATGCTAAGGAGGGTGAGTCGATGGATTGACTACCAAAGTATATCCCATCGTGTAAGGGCTCAAGAGCCCAACAATGCAAAATTCATGGTGACTAAACCACTTTTGCTAGAGAAGGTGGTGTTGGAGGGTGCGTTGTTGGCCCACATATCGACCCTAAAAATGGAGGACTGGGACCTAGGCGGTCACAAAAATTTCCCTCAGTTGACACCAACCAAATACTTATCCAATGTATATTATGAAGCATTAGAGGTTATGCGGTTGGAGTCAATGAAGTGGGTTGCTGGCATTGTAGGCATGGGGTTCTTCAACATGCTCTGGGTGCCGCATTTCTGTTGCACCAACATAAACACCATTTGTCTACGAAAATTCCTTACATTGGTGCACAATGGGTGTCTCTAGCTGGGAGAAACCATCCCAATCATGGAGATGCTGATCCATCGGATCACCTTGCTACTATATCAAGGCATGGATCTGGTGGAAACACTCAAAGGAAATACGTAGTAGAAGAAAGTCACAGACAAGATGAAAAGTGAGTTTGGAATAATAAAGGAGTCACATGGATATTCTATCCTCTCTATCATGGATCCTATGGAATAGTTTGCCATGTAGATCTTGCCATGTAATATCATACGTAAGTGCCATGAAGATGAAGTTCTGATGCCAGTCATCTCTTTCGCTGTGCAGTGCACCAAGGGAGTCTAGTGAAACTAGGCTCAGTACTTGTGCAATGAATTTTTCAGAGAACTATTGAGAGGCCTAGGAGGAGGACAAGGCATTTCATTATGCCTGGTTATTATTGTTGATTGCTTTGGTGGCATGGCAGATGCCTAAGGACAATCAATTTCCTCAACAAGAGATGAACCTTATGGAGGCATTGAAGTTTGCTTCGCTCTGGGCTACCAAGGACCCTACGCGAGTCATGGAGGCAAAAATATTCTAGGTCCTATTTGAAAGGGATATGTTGATGGTGATTAGCCAAACACTAAGGCTATCACCCACACTATACACCCAATATGAGCCCCTCGATGATTTCAAAGCAGACTTCCACAACTTGCATGTTTGCACAAGGAGGGAACCCACAAAGACATGGCACAAGTTTCCTTACTTAGTGGCTGAGGAAGATGTCCCAGGGATTGTGACCAAATGGTCACCTGAATAGCTTACCCCATCATATGCGGATGTAGTTACGAGCAAGGCTGTAGAGGATACCACTGTGCAGATGACAACAATAGAGAAATAGAAGGAAGCCCATAAGGTTGTTGCCTGGGAGAAATTTGTGCAATGGAAAGTGGCTTCTCCTAGAGAAAAGGAAGCAGCAGACAAAGCAAGAGCAACCCGCACAACAACAATGTCACATACCACCATCGGTGTTGGAGAGTTTGATACATAGTGAATACCAAACCAAGAAAAAACATAAGAGGAAGAAGGAGAGGGTGCAGAGCAGGGACCCCTTCATGCTAAATAAGTGATAGAAGAAGACATCCATAGGGACGCAGAAGAAATAAGAGTTTGACCAATCAGCCGGGGCAACCCCATTAGTCCCCACTGAAGGGGACTTAGATGATATCAGTGATGTGGTTCATGACACAACGTCAAATATTTGTGGCCACTTCGAGGAACACTACCAATAGACGCTAAGAAAGGTTCAGCAAGACCTGCATGATTTGAAAGTCCAAACAAGTTGAGAACAGGCGAGCGTGGGATAAGAGAGCGGGCTGTAAGCGAGCTTGCATCAAGTGAGTGCATCAGTTATGAATACAGACAAGAATTTGGATATCCATATACTTCAGCTACCAGATCAAGCCCTGTGTGTTGAGATAGAAGAAGCATTGACCCAACTACTGCAGATTAAGAATTTGGGCCTAAGCCTCATGACACTCCCTATCTGGATCCTACATGAGCTTCACTAGGGGGTCTTTGATGAGTTATGGATTTGGGAGCAACACGTGTTGTTGGTTATTAGTGAAGTGAAAATAGACAACCAACAGATCTTTATAGGAAAGGCGCAGGCACTCAAGGAGAAGGAGGAAATCACCGCGCAAAGTTAGCAATTAGAGGCATCCATTACATAGGCTTACAATGAGCTTCCATAAAACAACATTTCGGTTGAAGTAGCTTCCATGGAGAAGATGCAAAAGATGGTCATGGCATTAAAATATTCGAAGGATGAAATCAGCCAGGTCTAGTTTGAATTGCTGTTACAGATATCAGAGCTGCAATTGAAGCTGCAGCCTACGACTCCTCTAGAGGCGGGAGTAGCACCAAGATGTTATGGAACTCACTACAGGAGGGCCTGACTCTACAGAATATTGGCATGGAAATTAGGGAAAAACAACGATAGCGTGACAAGATCCGATTGAATGCAAGAAAAATAGTGGCAATATAATGGTTCATGAGTTAGCAAGAAGGAAAGTTGCTGCAGAGTGAAATTAATGAGCTAAATTGCAAGGAAGAAATTATTTCTGCCCAAACAAATCCTTGGACTAAAGAGGCCACCCAATTGACTCTCTCAGTACAAAGTAAACTTAAGAGCATGTAGTAGACTTAGATTACCATGGGCCTCATGGTGGATGACCCAACTACAAAAAAATTGGTCGAGGAAGTGTAGCAGGCTGCTACGTAAGGAACATCCAATCTGTAGGTTTTGAAGTTGGAGATCCATAAACTCCAAGCCAAGATCGAAGTGACAGACAAGTGACTCAAGCACGAGTCACGAAATTGTGTTATGGGCCTGTTAGGATAGGGTCCCCTATGGTCAAGTTTTGGTTCTTACTTTTTGTACAAATGTAAAGTCTCTGCGATTTGAGGAAGCGAAGTGCGAGGATAATAAGAGTCAAAGGGGCTTTAGTCCCTTAGGTTTTTAGGAGATAAGTATTTTTGAGATCCACCCATGGTGCGTAGACCATGGTATTGTATAAGAAAAGAATATATATAGAAGGGTCATAGCGAGCCTAGGAGATAAGTCATAACAATAATATCATTGTTTTGGGAAAGTAAGCTAAGGTAGGAAACCCTGTTCCCTATACTTAGGTGAAGGGGGAGGCTCCTGTAGCTGAGTGTACGGAGACCTTTGTAAGTCTATAAGCTAAGTGTGCAGTCCCCTGCACCTGAGTGTGTAGGGAAAAAGAGTTTCTACTTGAAAGAATACATCTAATAAAGAGAATTTTGATCCATTAATTTGTGCATCTGTGTATCTATTTTTGCTTCTGTAGTTTTCTGTATTTTCACTCTGTGTTGCAAATTATATGAATGAATGCTTATCATATGTGGAAAAGTGGTAGGTCAATAAGATTTATTGATGTTGTGAGTGTTTAAAGGCCTTCACAAAGATATATATGTTGTTTAGGTGAATTACTTAAATTTACTGTGTCGGAAGGGTTAGTGTTTGTGAAGATAGAGCTAAGCCCTAGAAGCCACTGGAACCCATCACACAGATCTCTGGATGCAGAAACCTAGTTCTGTCATCCCCTAATATTGCTTCAGGTGAGACTTCAGCCCACACTGCACGGGTCGTTGTTGAAAGGGATAGTAGTTTATGGTTTTTTAGCTAACTTTGAACCTCAATTAGGGCCCATAAAGCCAACACCTTTGCAACCAAATTTATTCTTACTAACCTCTATAGAAGAAACATACTCTAATTCCATTGTTGAAAGTGCAAAAGAACTTCTCATTTTTCAAACCCAACTCACAATTGTTCCACCTATAGTAAACACATAACCTGTGGTGCTCCTCCTGTTATCTCTATCACCTAACATAGTTGCATCAACATATCCATGTAAAGCAATATTGGAACCATGAAAGTATAATTCTTGATTTGTGTTGGCTTGCTGGGGCCTGAACCAGGTTTGGAGGTGATTTAGCCAAACAAATTTCAGTATTACTGGCCCTTTCAGCAATAGTCCATGGAGCGCAGACTGAGGTCTCACCCGAAGTAGTATGGGAGGGTGCTAGAACTAGGTTCCAGCAACCTGGGATGTCTGATGGGTTCAAGTGGTCCATGGTTCAACCCTACATGCATGTTAGTATGTGAACTTACCTGTTCCTCACATCCTACGATGCTATCATGGCACAAACCTACTCGAGGGTCAAATCGTGTTATTACCCAAGTCCTTACTAGTAATCCTGTCTTAGTTGATTAACATAGATTATTGTATGCTTTTAGTTATCCTTAACAATATTCACAATTCATACAAGTGTGCGCGGTAAATAAATAGTATGATTGAAATTCATATTCAACAGATAATAACCCAATACAGATACACGTAATTCAGATAAAAGTTTTCTTTATTATTCTCTTCCTTCAGTTACTGACTCTATTCCTCCCTGTGCACTTAGCTGTAGGGGTCCACGCACTCAACTGCGGACTCTACTAGGCCTCTGCACACTCAGCTACTGAGCCTCTTCCTACTACCATGACCCAAGATACACTTAGACACTTGCTCTATACTTCTATCTCATACTTTTCTCTAACTTACTACCTATATTTTACACTTAGAGCTTCCCTCTTTTTTTACAATCCCATGGTTCAGAGACCATGGGTAGGCTGACATTACATTCAAAACTTAGGGCGGATAGCCCTATGACTCTAACATACATTTCATGCTCCACGCCTAAAATTCGTGGGGCTTTACTATAATATCACTTAAAACTTGGGCTTTGAGCCCAAAACATGTTGTGGGAGGATTCCATGCCCAACAAGCCCCCAACACAAACATCGTGACTCACACTTGACTCACTCTGTCAGTGTGGCGATCATGGCATGGAGTCCCTCCAACTGGTCTTGAAGGGTCCTGATGTCTGTAGCGCATTGAGCTGCTACTTATTGAACCTGCTGCATCCGTTCTTCTGAGACCTCTTTGTCTTGCATGCTACCCTGCATCTGCACATGCATCCTGTGAATGTGCATGAGCTTCCATTCAATATTCGTCGTGATTGTGAAAGCCTCATCAATCCATGGCTGAACGTGCACTTTGAAAATTTCTTCCTTATGACGCGCTACATCTACCTGCTCCTTTACTGCCTTGCCTTGCTGCATCGTTGCAATCCGCTGAATGAGGACTACTGTATGCATAGTTCCTATAACGTTGTTGTATTGCTACTGGAGTTCGTGCACCTCTGTCTCCAGGCGCTGGATGTTGGGGTCCTCTTGCAAAGTCATGAGGACCTCAAGTGCCTATTCCAATATGTTGGTATAGTTGCGCACTACACCTCCAATTTCTTCCAACCCTATTGTGATAGTGCTAGCACATTGTTCTCAGACTTCCGGAGGAGTGGAAGGCTATGCCTTCAACCGTAGCTCGACGATCTGAAGATTTAGCTCTAGTTGAACCTTTGTCGTCTCTTCTCTGGTCTTGCAGACTCCAGTTGCCAAACTATGGATTCACACTTCTACCAGTAGATCTGCTATGATGGCAAGCTTCGGTACGTGTTGGCAAGCTTCGGGACGTGTTGGCAAGCGTCATCTACCATCTTCACCAACTGTTGATTTTGTGACATCAATTCGTCGTGCTGCAAGCTGAGCTATTCTATGTTTATTTTCTACTCGCTAAGAATTTGGATTGTACGGCTCTCCCTAGATCGTAGCTCTGTTGTTATCCTATTCTATGATTGATACATTATTTCCTGAGGAAGGGTAGCTAGATTAAGGCTAAGGCCTTTCATCATGCTAATCGATAACCAATCCATCACATTGGATGACACTATAGCTCCCTCTAGCAACACTACTGTATTTTCCATCCTTGTGCGCAACATCTATTCTGCTTCTAAAGTCCCTGCTGCAACATGTGTTGACAGGGTACCTCCTTGAGGGGGTCGCACCTGTAAATCCTACAGTTGTGCCCTGACGGTCCCCAACACAGTCTGATGGTCCTGCATAAACTCCTAAAGCACTTCATTCGTGACATTGTGGACAGTCTCGTTGATGTCATGGAGATCACCTTCAATTAAGGTGATCGGGTCAATGGGCAACTTCGAGGTCTTGACCTTCTTCCTTGGGCCTGATCTCTCTGCAATGTGCAAGCACTTTAATTGTGTGGATGCAGCCCCAGGGTCTATGGTCCCTTTTGTTGTTTCTATTTCCTCTGCCTCCTACCCTGAGGATGTTGCTTGGCCCTCATCTGCCTATGTTGTTGCTTCCTCTATTGTTTGCGCTGCTACAACTACTTCTGTAGCCTTTTTCTGCTCCATGGCTTTCTGTGTCGCTTCTCGCACTGCCCTGACCTCAGCTATTGCCTTTTCTTCCACCTTTTCTTTGCCAATTGAGTGATGTGAAACTTGGCATCATCCTTTTTCTTCTGTGCTACCACCTTCTCTAGTTCTACCAATCTGGGGCACGCCATTTAGGGGACCATGTCTCCAAGATAGTAAAAATTGTGTCATCAGTGGCTACAAATGGTAGCTTCATCCACTAGTTTGTCGGATCCTTTTGCACCCTGATATAAATGTTGTGCATATCAAATTTGAATTTTGCAAAACTCTGTAGACTATTGTGCACTATAGGTGATAGGCACAGCCTCCGATTGATCCACATCTGGATACTTGCCTCCATGAGCACCCAAAAAATTTTGGTGTCGCAAATCTGTTTCATGTCCTTTGTGGCCCAGAGTGAAGCGTACTTCACAGCCTGTAGTAACTCTCTGTCAATGTTCATGAATTGACTGTCCTCCATAAGTTCTCCTGCTACTAGCAATGTGGATAAGAGCAGCCACGCATAGTGGAAGGTTTAACCCTGCTCTTGGGCTCTGCGACAGTTTGTCAAGAATTCCTTACAGAGGAATTCAAACCAGTTGAACTGGACCTGTTCCATGCACTACTCGGCCAGTACAACCACTAGAGCCAGTACCTCATTGTCGCATCACTTCCTCATCACATTGCTGGCCAGGAGTTGGGTTTCTATGTGCACCCCTTTATCCTTGATGTTGGAGATGGCCTAGCCCCTATTCTTCTTCTCCAGCTTATATTTCGCCTTCATGTATTTTACAAGAGCCGAAGAACTACCTTTTCCCACTATAGTCATGGGGTCCTTTCCTTTATAGGGGAGATAAGAAATATAGTGAATGAGGTCAGTCATGATGGGAATAGGCTCCTCCAGCCATAGATACCCATCATGCACTAGGAAGAGCAGCTGCTTGATGACGAAAATGGTGATGGGCATGTAGTGGAAATGTGGTATGCATAATAAGTGCAACAACCTGGCCTTTTCCACATTGCACAACCATTTCTGTAGCTCTAACATTATCACTACCCCCTCAGTATTTTGCTTCATCAAAGTCGCAGTCTCTAGATGAGGGAACTTCTCGTGGTCAGCGAGGTCCAAGTCTTTGAACTTCATGGTTGGCATGTAGCCCAGGTGCTTGCCTTCAAACATGATGCCATTTGGGAGGAGGAGGGTCTGGAGTGAACTCTTCATTTCATCCAGATCCTTTGGCACTTTGGTTTTCCCTTTATGTAGAGGGACATACGTAGACAGTTTTGTTGCAGAGCGTAATGGTTGGATATCCTCCTCCATGTCTTTGTCTTCTTCTTCTATGGTGATGAGCACCTGCAAGTATTCTTCTTCCTCATCCATTTCTATTGTGACTTCTCTATCATGGTTAGTTTGCTATGTTGTAGATTCCTTTGGGACACATATACTGGACACATTGCCTGTTTATCCTTCTTGGGCCTCAATGTTAACAGTGATTTGGGGATTTATGTCACCACCCCAGCGGCTTTTGGAACATCCTCCACCATTTGGGTCTGTGCGGCCTCACCAGCGGTTACATCTTCAATTCCCAGACCATGCTTAGTGGTCGTCATCATATCTAGCCTGTATGTTGTCTCTCACGAGCATAGGGGCTCAAATATCTCTTGTCTCTCAATGCTTAGTTCTCTACTCAAGCGCTTAGTTCTCAAATGACCAAGTGTTGTTCACTGGCTATCCCTTTGAGTTTTATAGCACCTTTCGAATTCAAATTCAACTGTTTCCCCAATTTTGGGCCATTAATGCTTTCTTGGCGGCAGATTTTCCCAAATCTTGCACATAAATAACGTCTTAAATGTCCACCACCCAATATATTTGGCCTCAAATCGAACATCCCCTCATGAATAGTGGCACTAATGGTCACTTCCTAGCCAACCCGTGTGGAAACGCAACCCTCCATGCACGGGTGCAAACCCTATGACGTTCTAGTTCTATGAACAATTCCAATATCGCGCAGCTCCCAGGAAGAATATTTTATAGTCCTGTGCTCCCTTTCAGCTTCCCGGAGCACTAAGACTGTTCTCCCTATGGCTACTTAGGTGGTCATACCACCCATGCAAGACTCCATCCCGTCCTCCACCATGGTTTGAGGAGAATACTCACCATTCAATGTCCTACTCTAGTCACTTCATTTGGTGACATGCAGTCCAAGCCATGAAAATAGACTAACTAGTTCATGGCAATAGTCCTCCAACTTGTTAGTACGATCATATGCATCTTGCCTTAGCATCCTCGATTTTTCAGTGAGAAGTGCTTCCTTTATTTCGTTTTCTAGATTCTTAACCTCCACATCCATCAAATCACTTTTCTCCCTTAGTTGTACCTAGTCTTATTCAAGTTTGCGAAGTCTAAGGTTTCCCCTTTAGATTTCTTCCTCAAATCTTATGTGTTCTATTTCTCACGGCTATGTGGTTCCTTCATTCCATGTTTCGTGGACTATCGTGTCTATGGGTGTTACTATTTGTGGACTAGGCTTCACATGCCTCTCAGGGATTACAACCCCTGCTTCATATTTTAGCTTCAAAATTGTGCGCGTGGTCAAGGTCTTGTACATGGTCCTATAAGCCCATAGAACTGCTAGTATGCGCAGGTCGCAGTCAGTATGTCTCACCTGCTGGACCGTGTTCAGCACTTCACGCACCTTGTCAAAGGCTTCCTTGCATATAATCTTTGACGCACTTGGTCTTATCATACTTCGTCGTTCATGCCCTCATCTTGCCCATTCCTACTTGTTGTTCTTGTTTCCATGTTAGAAAATTATATATTATGGAGCAATGGAACTCATAAAATATTGCAGAAATATAAACACAGAAAACACATAAGACAAGAGAGACACAGATATACGTGGTTCACCCAGTTTGGGCTACGTCCATAGAGAAACAACCTATCCTTATTTTATTATATTGTCCAGCAAACTGAAGAGATACAACCTACAACAGATCTGCTGTAACATTCTCTTCTCTCTCAATCTCCTCTCTCTTCCTCACTCAGAATACTGATCTACATAGACACAATACAATTCCCTCATATATAGTAAGGGGTTGCATTCTAGGGCAAAAAACCCTAAACTAAACATAACTTCTATCGTTAGATCATCTGCCTAATAAACGGTCCAGATTGACTAGAAATTACTATACTTTTACAAGTCCATTTTACATCTGTTTTTAGCTTTGGGGGCATTGCCCCTGAACCCCTGCCGGGGGACCGCTGGCCCCCGGACCCCCCAGTTGGGGGGGATTAGCCCCCATAGACCCCCACAGGGGCGACAAGCCCCCCTCGTACCCCCCTGCGTGGAGGGGTATACAATATTCTTGCGGTATACATCCAGCTAAAACCTTTGAATACAGAAGATAATCAGGTTCCACAGCCAAAAATCTCCCATTTGGAGACTGATTATAGCAACTCCACCACTGCTTCATTTGTTAGACAATGACTCCATTTTGGACCTAGCTATTTCTCATCTCCTTCATCATACTTGAAAACAAATTGAAACTGAGTAGATTCTCATTTTCTCCCTGGTTACAACTTTTGTTAACATATCTACAGGATTTTGGCTAGTGTATATCTTTTCCAGTTTCAACTATCCATCTTCCAATGCTAGCCGTATGGAATGGTACTTGAGCTATATATTCTTAGTCTTGGAATGAAATGCAGAGTTCTTTGTAAGATGTATGGCACTCTCGCTGCCACTGTATAACCTGCCCAACTCTTGCTTCTTACCCAATTCATCCAGAAACCTTTGTAACCAAATTATTTCTTTACTAGCATCTGTAGCAGCAACGTACTCTGCTTCTGTTGTTGAAAGTGCAACAACGCTTTGAATTTTTGAAACCCAACTGACAGCTATTCCACCTACACTAAATACATATCCTGTAGTGCTCCTCCTGTTATCTCTGTCACCTGCCATATCTGCATCAACATATCCCTATAGGGAAATGTTTGAGCCACCAAAGCATAATGCTTGATTTGTGGTACCTCTCAAATACCTGAGAATCCACTTCATTGCCATCCAATGTTCTTTTCCTAGATTGTTCATGAATCTACTTTCAACTATCACTGCATGTGCAATATCAGGCCTTGTGCAAACAATTGCATGCATTAAGCTTCCAACTGCTGATGCATATTGAACTTTAGACATATGAGCCATTTCTTCCTAAGTCTTGGGACACACCTCCTTACTTAATTTGAGATGACTAGCCAAAGGTATACCAACTAGTTTTGCATTCTACATATCAAACCTTTTCAACACCTTTTCTATGTACTCACTTTGAGACAATGTTAATTTGCGATTCTTCCTGTCTCTAGTTATTCTCATACCAAGTATTTGTTTTGCAACACCCAAATCCTTCATTGCAAATGATTTTTCCAATTTCCTTTTCAGCACATTTATCTCCTGCATGTTAGAACCTGCAACAAGCATGTCATCTACATACAATAACAATATAATATAGTTTCCATCATTTTTCCTTCCGAGATAAAGACAATGATCAGAGTGACACCTAGTATAACCTTGTTCAAACATAAACCTGTCAAATTTTAGATACCATTGCCTTGGAGCCTGTTTTAAGCCATACAAGCTCTTCTTCAACCTGCACACTAGTTTTTCCTTCCCTTTTACCTCATATCCTTGCGGCTACTACATATATATCTCTTCTTCCAAATACCCATGAAGAAAGGATGTCTTTACATATAACTGCTCAAGATGTAAATCATCAGCTGCTACTAGACTTACAATAGTTCTGATTGAAGTCATTTTCACAACAGGAGAAAATATCTCATCAAAGTCTATACCCTTTTTCTGTGCAAACCCTTTCACCACAAGTCTAGATTTATACCTTTCTCTACCCCCATCTTCTTCCTTCAACTTGTAAACCCATTTATTCTGCAATGCTATTTTACCTACAGGCAACCTAAGTAAGTCCCAAGTTTGGTTATGTGCTAAGGAGTCCATCTCTTCTTTCATGGCTTACTCCCACTTCTTCCTAGTTTCTACCTGTACTACTTCTTCATAACATTCTGGTTCACTAGAATTAGTCAGCAATACATAATATAATGAAGGAGAGTATCGTTCAGGGGGTCTACTTATCCTGGTAGATCTTCTAACACCACTTTTAGGTGTTTGAAGTGCTTGTTGTTGTTGTGGTTGTTGTTCTGGCTGTTGTTCATTATGATTTTTAGGCACCATCACTTTTCCTGTGATATCGTCAAGCACTGTGTATTCTCCATTTTCTTTTTCCTTTTTCTTTTCCTGCAACTGACTCTTATACAAGACCTTTTCATTGAATATTACATATATTCTTCTAATGATTTTGTGATTTTCAAATCATACAAGCAATAACCAAAATCATTAACACCATATCCAATATAGGTACATTTCTTTGATTTTTCCTCAAGCTTTGTTCTATTTTCTTTATTAATGTGGACAAAGGTTTCACAACCAAAAGTCATAAAAAAGAGTAGTTTACCTTTCTACCTGTCCATGCCTCCTCTGGAATACCACCATCCAAGGAAATTGAAGGCCCTCTCTTTATTAGATAAACAATAGTATCTATAAAATCTGCCCAAAATTGTAAAGGCAATCCTGCATGCAATATCATGTGCCTTGCACGCTCCATGATTGTCCTGTTCATCCTTTCTAACACACCATTTTCTTGTGGTGTTCTTGGAGCTGTCTTCTCTCTACGAATTCCATTCTCTGAATAGTACCTATCAAACTATTTGCTGCAATATTTACCTCCATTATTTGATATGAGACACTTCAACCTTTTTCCTATCTCATTTTCAACCAAAGCTTTCCATTTCATGAAAGTATCAAATACATCAGATTTATTTCAAATACAATAAATCAAGGTTTTTTTGGTTGCATCATCAATAAAAGTAACATAATAATGAGAGCCACCAAGAGATGATACCTAAGTAGGTCCCCATGCATCAGTATGGACAAGCTCTAATTTTTTTCTCTTCTTTTCTTTCCCAACTCTAAGGAATATGACTCTCTTATGTTTTCCATAAAGACAATTTTCGTAGAATTTTAAATCAACATGCTTCAAATTTGGAAACAAATTTCTTGAGTAAAGAATTTGCATCCCCTTCTCACTCATGTAGCTAAGCCTATGATGCCACAATGTCGTATCTTCTCCTGTATAGGTTAAAGCATTAACGTAATTAGAAATACCATTGCATAAATACAATGTACCAACCTTTCCTCCTTTCGCTATTAGAAGGATCCTTTAGTGACATTCTAGGTTTTATCTATGAAAGTAGTTACGCAACCTTCACCTCCCAACTACCCTATTGAAATCAGATTTTTATT
>APFE030613264.1:37096-80960 GCA_000404065.3 Pinus taeda | reverse complement strand
ATCTGTTTTTAGCTGCGGGTTCATTGCCCCTGAACCCCCCAGCTGGGGGGTTTAGCCGCACTGGACCTCGGTGGGGGGGATAAGTCCCCCCAACACCCCCACGTGTGGAGGGGTGTACAATATTCCTGGGATATACATCTGGCTAAAACCTTTGAATACAGAATATAATCAAGCTCCACAACCAACATTTCCTATCGTGAGGATGGTCTGTGTTCGTGCAGGTTGCGTACCATATGCTTGTACCCATCTGGAGAGGTGGATGCATAGGCTATTTCGTCCATCATGCCCGAATTCCATCCACATCTGAGGCTTCCCAAATCATAAGCACATCATATTTCTTCATTCATGCCAGTCTTGAAAGCTTCTCTGATGTGTAACCCACCACCTTGTGGGCATAGCGTGCAGTGCCCATTTAAGAGCATCAAACCGCTGCTGTTTTGGCACTGCGCTTTCAAATTTGTTTTGGAATTCATCCACCATTGTCAACCCATCATACATAGGTAGATTCCTTACCTCTGTTGTCGCGCAGTGCTATGATCTTAACATCATGTTGCAATTGAGTGTGGTTACCTTGTGTAACCGATTTTGCCATCGTTCTGTTTCCTCATCCGAATCTAATTGTGCAAGAGATTGCATGCTCCCACGAAATCTAACCATCTACTGTAGGATTAACCCAATCCTATTCCCAAGCGATTATCTTGTAGATAAAATGTAGCAAATCATCACTCTCATCATTGCGCATTGGCTCTATGTAGCGCGCTCCTTCCGCAGGGTCTAAAGGTACCACTACACGAAGTTCCCTTTTCTCAAAAATCATTTTAAGCTTCTTCAGGTTTATCACTCCATTCATATCAATGTCCCAATCTATTCGAAGTAGTGTGGGATAGGGATTGCTATCATCAAAAATATCTATCACTTCAAAATTTGCAAGCATGCTCGCACCTTCGATGTCTATCGTTATCCCCTGCAATCTTCCCATCGGTAGGATCCTCTCCTAGTTCATCATTCACAATTGAATAAGGGACCATTGCAATGTGGGATAGACCATGAGCTCCCATGTTTTCTTTGACAGCACATTCACATCCGATCCTAGATCCAGAATTAGTTGATCCATTTCATACTCTTCGACTTGTGCAGTCAATCTCATTTCCCTTCTTGTTCGCGATGTATTCTCTCTGAGCGTCTGGAATATGCACGGTTCTACCAACCCAATGTACCTAGTGATAAGCTCTTGTAGCTCTTCATGGCCTTGTTGTCACGCAATAACTTCATACATGTCTCCAGAAAGGTAGTGAGCATTGAAGGATCCATCTTCGGTCCTAGTTGATCCTTACTACGTGAAGTGGGGGCCTCCATGAAGCTCTTCTTATCTTCCATGAATATCTCCTTCACACACTCTAAATCAAATTTAGATTCCTTTGTAGGAGGCTTGTGAACCCACACACTTTCTTCAGTCTACTTACCTTTGCCATCTCCTATTGCGATACCACTTCGGAGAATGATGTTTAGATTCAGATCTTCTTCACGTGGCTCAGACCTCATCATTTGAAAATTCTGAGTCAGGTGAGGTTGGAGTATACCTATAGGTTTTAACCCCATATAGAAATTACCTGCATATGAATTTTAAAACATAGAAAATAAACAATGCAAGATCATAACACATAAAACACATATACACAAAGATTTTCCCCTGGATCCCAAAACTGGGACTACCAGCTTGATTTTTGATTATGTTCCTTTCAATGTTACAATACATATTTATACATGCCAAAGAATCCAATACCATGGACCGAAAACCATTGTGTCCAAAACCATGGATCGAAAACACCATAGGTAGGTTCGCCCAACCTAATATAGGGTCCAAAAATTTTTTTCCTACGGCGCTACCCCGAACCTCCCACCCCCCTCAAACCCCCAAGATAAGGGGGTTTCCGCCCCCCCGCTAAGCAATCAGTGCAATGAAGGGGGTGGCTCCGCCCACCTTTAAGCCCCTGGTTCACTACGTAGGTTAGCCATGGAAGGAATATAACACAACCCAATGTTCTCCCACTTGTTGTTTTCTTTCCACAGGGGGCCACAGGAGAGTTTAGTCGTTTTTCCAACCCTGAAATTCCCATTGTTTCTCTACACCAAGTGAACTTCTTAGAGCTCATATATTTTGTCAATGCATCTATAGTATTCTTCAAAGTGTCCACCTTTACTGGTAACACCTTTTTGTCTTCTATCATATCCCTCACAAAGTGATACTGAACATCAATGTGCTTTTCCTTTGAATGATAAGCAGGGTTCTTTGCCAACAAAATTACACTTTGGCTGTCACAGTCTATCCTTATATCTCCCTATACTAACCCCATACTTGAACATAATCTTTGCAACCAAACTGCTTCCTTGCTTGCATGAGTGGTTTTCATGTACTCTGCCTCTATAGTTGATAGTGCCACTACAGATTGTTTCTTACTCATCCAACTAACTACACCTCCAAACAAGTTAAACACATACCCACTTGTAGACCTTCTCTGATCCAGATCTCCAACCCAATCTACATCAACAAAGCCATGGATATAACTCTGTCCAATCTTGGTCTTCCTTGGTAGCACAAACCATAATCACTAGTGCCACACAAATACCTGAAAACCCACTTCACTGTCGTCCAATGCTCCTTCCCTGGTTTTCACATAAACCTGCTCAATATTGCCATTACATGTGCAATGTCTGGTCTACTACAGATCATTGCATACATCATGCTATTGACTGCACTTATGGAACAAGGGACATATCCTATTCCTCTTCTTGTGTCTTGGGACACTGTTCAACAAACAACTTTACACCTACAGGAATAGGAACCTTCACCAGTTTACTATCCTACACATTAAACGTCTGCAGTATTGTCTCGACATACTTCCTCTGGTTTAACCAGAGCTTCCTCTTTGCTTGATCTCTTTTAATTTCCATGCCCAAACTCTAGTTTGCAGCACCAAGATCTTTCATGTCAAATTTAGAGGACAATTGGGTCTTCAAATCCTGGATAATTTCTTCGCCATTTCCAACTAGGAACATATCATCGAGATAAAAGGCTAGATAAATAACATGGTCACCAATTAATTTAAAATACAGACAATGATCTGCTTTGCTTTTGGTGAAGCCAAGTCCCTATATAAATTTATCAAATTTCTAATACCACATCCTTGGTGATTGTTTTACGCATACAAAGACTTCTTTAACTTGCATACCAGTTCTTTCTTACCCTTCGCCGCAAAGCGTTCAGGTTGCTTCATGTAGATCTCCTCTGCTAGATCCCCATGAAGAAATGTTGTCTTCACATCCATCTATTCTACCTCAAAATCAAAAGCAGTAACAATAGATAAAAGTAATCTAATAGAAGTTACCTTGGCAATAGGGGAAAAATATCACCAAAATCAATTCCTGGTACCTGGGAATAACCTTTTGCCACTGACCGAGCTTTGTATTTCTCCACCTTTCCTTCTACATTTGTCTTCTTCTTGAACACTCATTTGCTACCAATGGGTTTCCTTCTAGCCAGCAACTCCACCAGATCCCAAGCCTCATTTTTGTGCAAAGATGCCATTTCATCAACCATAGCCTCTTTCCAAATTTTTCCATTCTATGAATCTACTGCTTCCTTCACAGTTATGAGATCATCATCAGTAATAGATAAAGAAAAATTTGAACAGAAAGCAGATGGACTATACCTTTCTGGCTGCCTTCTTTCCTGAACTAATCTTCTTACACCCAGAGTTTGTGGCTCTTCATCCTCTGATTCCTCCTATGCTATAGAGTTTGATTATTCTTCCTTTAGCTCAAACTCTATCTTCTCAAGTTCCTTTGGTTGGACTTCATGTTTAATAACATCTTTCACCTCTCTAAAGACCACAACTCGGTTGTACACAACCTTCCTTGTTGCTGAGTTCCAAAGCTTATAACCCTTTAAACCATCCTTATACCCAATAAAGATGCACTTTTCAGATTTACTATCCAACTTGGTTCGGTTTTCCTTTGGAACATGTACATATGCATCACATACAAATACCCTTGGATGTTAAAGAGAGGGTTTCTTACCAGCCCATACCTCTTGTGGAGTCTTATCCTGCAATGCTGATGAACGTGATCTATTGACCAGGTAACATGATGTCTCCACCGCCTCTACCCAGAATTCTTGTCCTAACATGACACCACTGAGCATGGTTCTTTCCCTTTCCATCAACGTCTTGTTCATTCTTTCTCCAACTCCATTTTGTTGAGGTGTATATGGAGTAGTTTTCTGCCATGCTATACCACACTTCCTACAGAATTCTTCAAAATTCCTTACTACAAAACTCTCCACTGTTATCTGTCCTCAGCACCTTTATCTTCTTGTCTATTTGGTTTTCCACCAGAACCTTAAATTATTTAAACCTATCAAAGAATTCAAATTTCTTCTTAAGGAAATATATCCATGTATTCCTTGAGAACTCATCTATAAATGATACATATAACATAGACTTACCTAATGATGGAACCTTCACAGGTCTAAACACATCATTGTGCATAAGCTCCAATATTTGTTTCGCCCTCTTACCACCAGAGGGGAAACTCACCCGATTATGCTTCCCATATACACAATTTTCATAGAAATCAAAATCCATGGAGCTATTACTCATACATTCTACCATACCTTTACCATGAAGTATTCGAATGCCCTTCTCTCCAATGTGTCCAAGCCTTTGATGCCACAACATGGTATTCTCTCTAGAGACCACTAAATTTTCTACTCCACTTTTAGGAACCACATAACTGTTGCACCCATCAACAACAATGCTACCTTACAGCTTGTACAAAGTTCTAGTCCAGACTCCTTGCATCAATACCAGTGCTCCCTGAACCATCTTGCAGGTATCCTTCTCGAACATTGTTTTTACACTTGCATCATCCAACTTGCTTATAGAAATCAGATTTTTGGCTAATGCAAGAATATGCAAAACACTCGGAAGTGGTCTAACCCTTCCACCTTGCAACTTCAAATTTACTTTTCCGCGACCAACAATTCTAGCATTCCTACCATCCCCTAAGAATACATCACCAACATCATATTTATCATATTCAGAGAACAACTCTATATGGGGAGTGAAGTGAAAGGATGCACCTGAGTCAATCAACCATGCCTCATGATCTACATGTGTACTTAAAGAAGCCAAGTACACATCCCCACCTTCATCTAAGGTGGTTTTTGACTCTGTAGAAGGAGCATCATCAGATCCCTTTCCTTTTTCAGGAGCTTTAGATTTACAATCCCTTCTGAAGTGCCCTTCCTTTCCACATTTCCAGCACACCACCTTTATAGGTTTTCCTAGAGATTTAGATCTCTCGCTAGATTCAGATCTGCCACTCGATGACTTATTTTTGTTTCTGTTTTGGGACCGTCCTCGTAAAGACAAGGCATCACCATTTTGGTTGTCCAATTTTTCCATCTCATCTCCTCCGTCAGCAAGGCTGAGACTATTTCATCAAACTACAAAGCAGTTGCATTGCTACCTATTACAATAACTAGACTATCCCACGAATATGGTAGAGAACAGAACAAATTGATGCACATATCTTCATCTAAAATTTTAATATCAACAGATGATAACTGACTTACCACATTATTAAACGCATTTAGATGCTCTATCACCGAGTCTCCATCTTTCATCCTCAGGTTATACAGATTTTTCTGCAGGAATATTTTATTCACCAGAGACTTATGGAACAAGGGACATATCCTATTCTTCTTCTTGTGTCTTGTGACACTGTTCAACAAACAAGTTTACACCTACAAGAATAGGAACCTTCACCGGTTTACTATCCTGCATATTAAACCTCTACAGTATTGTCTCAACATAATTCCTCTGGTTTAACTAGAGCTTCCTCTTTGCCTGATCTCTTTTAATTTCCATTCCCAAACTCTAGTTTACAGCACCAATATCTTTCATGTCGAATTTAGAGGACAATTGGGTCTTCAAATCCTGGATAATTTCTTCATCATTTCCAACTAGAAACATATCATCCAGATAATAAACTAGATAAATAATATGGTCACCAATTAATTTAAAATACAAACAGTTATATGCTTTGCTTTTGGTGAAGCCATGTCCTTGTATAAATGTATCAAATTTCTAATACCACATCCTTGGTGATTGTTTTAACCCATACAAAGACTTTTTTAACTTGCATACCAGTTCTTTCTTACCCTTAACCACAAAGCCTTTAGGTTGCTTCATGTAGATCTCCTCTTCCAGATCCCCATGAAGAAATGTTGTCTTCACATCCATCTGTTCTACCTCAAAATCAAAAGTAGTAGCAACAGATAAAATTAATCTAATATAAGTTACCTTGGCAATAGGGGAAAAATATCACCAAAATCAATTCCTGGTACCTGGGAATAACCTTTTGCCACTGACCGAGCTTTGTATTTCTCCACCTTTCCTTCTGCATTTGTCTTCTTCTTGAACACCTATTTTCTACCAATGGGTTTACTTCTAGCCATAAACTCCACCAGATCCCAAGCCTCATTTTTGTGCAAAGATGCCATTTCATCAACCATGGCCTCTTTCCAAAGTTTTCCATTCTATGAATCCACTGCTTCCTTCATAGTTCTAAGATCATCATCAGTAATAGATAAAGAAAAATTTGAACAGAAAGCAGATGGACTATACCTTTCTCGTTGCCTTCTTTCTTTAACTAATCTTCTTGCACCTGGAGTTTGTGGCTCTTCATCTTCTGATTCCTCCTATGCTATAGCGTTTGATTCTTCCTCCTTTAGCTCAAACTCTATCTTCTCAAGTTCCTTTGGTTGGAATTCATGTTTAATAACATCTTTCACCTCTCTAAACACCACATCTCGGTTGTACACAAACTTCCTTGTTGCTGAGTTCCAAAGCTTAAAACCCTTTAAATCATCCTTATACCCAATAAAGATGCACTTTTCAGATTTACTATCCAACTTGGTTCATTTCTCCTTTGGAACATGTACATATGCATCACATCCAAATACCCTTAGATGTGAAAGAGAGGGTTTCTTACCAGTCCATACCTCTTGTGGATTCTTAACCTCCAACGCTGATAAAGGTGATCTGTTGACCATGTAACATGATGTCTCCACTGCCTCTACCCATAATTCCTGTCCTAACGTGACACCACTGAGCATGCTTCTTGCCATTTCCATCAACGTCTTGTTCATTCTTTCTGCAACTCCAGTTTACTGAGGTGTATATGGAGTAGTTTTCTACCATGCTATACCACACTTCTTACAGAATTCTTCAAATTCCTTACTACAAAACTCTCCACTGTTATCTGTCCTCAGCACCTTTATCTTCTTCTCTATTTGGTTTTCCACCAGAACCTTAAATTCTTTAAACCTGTCAAAGACTTCAGATTTCTTCTTAAGGAAATATATCCATGTATTCCTTGAGAACTCATCTATAAATGATACATATTACGCAGACTTACCTAATGATGGAACCTTCACAGGTCTAAACACATCACTGTGCATAAGCTTTAATATCTGTTTCGCCCTCTTACCACCAGAGGGGAAATTCACCCGATTATGCTTCCCATATACACAATTTTCATACAAATCAAAATCCATAGAGCTATTACTCATACATTCTACCATACCTTTACCATGAAGTATTCGAAGGCCCTTCTGTCCAATGTGTCCAACCCTTTGATGCCACAACATGGTATTCTCTCTAGAGACCACTAAATTTTATGCTCCACTTTTAGGAACCATATAACTGTTGCACCCATCAACAACAGTGCTACCTTATAGCTTGTACAAAGTTCTAGTCCAAACTCCCCACATCAATACCAGTGCTCCCTGAACCATCTTGTAGGTATCCTTCTCAGACACTACTTTTACATGTGCATCATCCAACTTGCTTATAGAAATCACATTTCTGGCTAATGCAGGAATATGCAAAACACTCGGAAGCGTTCTAACCCTTCCACCTTGCAACTTCAAATTTACTTTTCCACGACCAACAATTCTAGCATTCCTACCATCCCCTAAGAAGACATCACCACCATCATATTTATCATATTCACAGAACGACTCTCTATGGGGAGTGAAGTGAAAGGATGCACCTGAGTCCCTCATGATCTACATGTGTACTTAAAGAAGCCAAGTACACATCCCCACCTTCATGTAAGGTGGCTTTTCACTCTGTAGAAGGAGCATCATCAAATCCATTTCCTTTGTCAGGAGCTTTATATTTATAGTACCTTTTGTAGTGCCCTTCCTTTCCACATTTCCATCACACCACCTTTGCAGGTTTTCCTGAAGATTTAGATCTCCCTCTATATTTAGATCTCCCACTTGATGACTTATTTTTTATTCTATTATGGGACCATCCTCATACAGACAAGGCATCACCATTGTGGCTCTCCATATTTTTCCGTCTCATCTCCTCCGTCAGCAAGGATGAGACTATTTCATCAAATTGCAAGGCAATTGCAATGCTACCTATTGGAATAACCAGACTATCCCACGAATTTGGTAGAGAACACAATAAACTAATGCACTTATCCTCATCTAAAATTTTGATATCAACAAAGGATAACTGACTTACCATAGTATTAAATGCATTCAGATGCTCTGTCACTGAGTCTCCATCTTTCATCCTTAGATTATATAGATTTTTATGTAGGAACAGTTTATTCACCAGAGACTTATGGAACAAGGGACATATCCTATTCCTCTTCTTGTGTCTTGGGACATTGTTCAACAAACAACTTTACACCTACGGTAATAGGAACCTTCACCGGTTTACTATCCTGCATATTAAACCTCTCCAGTATTGTCTCAACATACTTCCTCTGGCTTAACCAAAGCTTCCTCTTTGCTTGATCTCTTTTAATTTCCATGCCCAAACTCTAGTTTGCAGCACCAAGATCTTTCATGTCGAATTTAGAGGACAATTGGGTATTCAAATCCTGGATAATTTCTTCATCATTTCCAACTAGGAACATATCATCTAGATAAAAAACTAGATAAATAACATGGTCACCAATTAATTTTTAATACAGACAGTGATCTGCTTTGTTTTTGGTGAAGCCAAGTCTTTGTATAAATGTATTAAATTTCTAATACCACATCCTTGGTGATTGTTTTAACCCATACAAAGACTTCTTTAACTTGCATACCAGTTCTTTCTTACCCTTAGTTCATCATGTGTTGATCTTTAAGTAGTGCATCAGTACTTTATTGAACATTAAACATTATCCATGTGTAGTAATAACAGAATAAACCATCACACATGAACACCAAGATTTAAGTTGGAATCCCAATGTGGGAGAAAAACCACCTGTTGCTATAGTCTTTGTCTTCTTTTAATATAGGAATTTTTTGTTTAGAATCTTGTACTAGAACAGACTCATACCAGTACGCAAGAACCATCCTGCAGAAGGCTACAACCTTCTCTCATTCTCTAGCTTCTACTGGAAGGGAGCTACAACTCGCCTGCTCTTGTACTAGATGATATGATTACTAGTATGTAGGTGCCACCTACAAGAGGCTCCAACCTTCACTCCTTCTTTAGATACTACTGGAACGGAGATCCAACCCCCTCGCTCTTGTACTAGACGATATTAATACCAGTACGTAGGCACTAGCCTATAGAAGGCTACGACCTTCTCTCTTCCCCTAGGGACCACATTTTAGACTGGATAGTCCTAGTACACAACAACACAATATGAAGGCCACGTTTCATCCAATTTTTCATACTAGACCCATCAGCAACATTGAAGCTCAAAATCAATCACCACTGTAATACAACTAATCATTGAAAACCCATCAATACTGAAGAAAATCTCAATTAGTGAATCTGAACAATAAGATCACTATCACCAGAACACTGAGCTGAACCCAGAACTCTGCATCAGCAACCAGAACCAACTACAACTTCAAACATCATATGTCATAATGTATATGCTACTATGAAGTGTCGAACCAATGTGTATATGCGCCATCACCAAGGAGAACTAGTGTATAGATTTGTAAATACTAACTTAAAACTTCAGAGTTATTCTAGACTTTAGTCATACCCAGATCACACCATTTACAGGATAAAATATGTGTTAGCAATCACATCTAGACTATCCATTATCACACCACATAATGATAATTCATTTCAAGTCTTATGATCTTGATCCATCATTAGATCTCATCCTTCATCAACCGCTCAGGTGCATAGTTAGTTCAAATCAAGCAAAGCACCAAAAACCCATAACATGCATATTTTATTTTGATCTAAATTTTCATTTGATATTCATTACTTGCACACATAGCCCTTTGATCTTCTCCTTCTTATATACTTAGATACTTTTCCAATACTTGGAACCAAAACCATAGTTATGCTGCTAGTATTCTTTGATGGTATCAAGATTCTTTGTCGTGCTAATTACCATCAGTCAATACCATGGTAGGAACCCATGGTATTCATTCTCATTAATTTTCCATCCCATACGTGCTTTTTCTTCTTTGAAAGTGCATGCATATGTTTACACTAATTTTATTCTATTAACCTACGTGTATACGCTACTTGGACAAAGTGAACGAGTGTAAACTTCTTAAACCATCCTCTTTTTTCAATCTCTGGAGTCTAATCTATAATCATTTGTTGTTAGCTTGTTGCACTGTGAACTGCCATCATTCATCATATATGTGAGTTTCCATCATGGACAACACCTATATCATAATGCCAATAATATCCCCCTTTGGACTTGATGGCAACCATATTGGTGTTTATTACATCAAGTTGTAGAACCTGTTAGATATATCAAACAACATCAAGATACTATCCCCATTTTCATCAAGGGAAAAGCGCAAACCAAGATATTCTCCCCCTAGGAATGCACTATGTTGTCCATGCTCCCCCTGAGCACATGCAGAGTCTACAAAGGTATTTTTGAATAGAATAACATGACTCTATAACTCAACTATGTGAGTATGACATGCGTATCACCAATGACTCATACATACATCAGTCACCCAACCAAGTGGGGATATACCAAATGTTCATACATGCCTAAAAAATTATTACATCATCCTTCCCATGCATAGCGGGGTTAAAAATTACATCATAGGTCTTTACATGACCTTTACATAAAATGATATACATGACATTTATATGAAGGACAAGACCATGATAATCATCAACAACTATCATACACCATATAAGTTATGCACCATAATCATTTGTCAGCAACATCAAGATCAACAACCTGTATATGTCCTTCATCAAAACAGTCAATTGAATAAAAACAACTATGTGTATCAAGCCATATAAGTATCATCTGAGATTTCATCATAAGCCACATCCATCCTTAGCAGTGTAAGGATCATTATGTACCAAGATCTTATAATATAATTCCAACAATTCATTATTAGAAGCATATGATCCCCTTGAACCTGTGCCAACTGTTCACTGTGAGATCTGATCATTACATTTGTCAATAAGAATCATCAAGGCATCATCATAAACAAGTTATCCATCAAGTTATTAACAACTTATGAGGGCCAAAATCACTTCTACATATCATCAGCAAATTATATTCATCATCAATTAGAACAAAAAATATAATTATAATTGATTGAACCATATCAGACACCTTTTCTTGAGTCTGTCCCACTGCTTCTTCAACAAAACAACATATATGCGACTATGCATCTTCAAACCTGCGTATATACGCAACTTGTCTTCATGATAATTGTGTATGAGAATTGGAATTCTGAAGTTTCACACTTACAGGTCCCCCTAAGTCTGTTATGTCTGTATACTGAGCTATGCCGTGTCTTTCTAATTGTACTTCCTTATTCTTCCATACCTTGGAGTGTGATGATGTTTTCTCCTTTTGGTGTGTTGGAAAAAATTTCCTCCTACATTCTTCTTCTATATGCCCAAACCTGTTACAAGAATAACATCTTATATGTTTCATATTCCCTCTATAGCATTCCATGGCTTTTTGACCAAACATATTGCAAGAAAAACAATATCCCTTAAAGTACCTCAAAGTTGATCATGTTTCTGTATGATGGTTATTTGCTTGAACCATACTTCTACATCTTCCTGCAACAAGCCAAAAATTATGACATCTAAAACATTCAACATTATTCATTAGAGGAAAGAACCAATTATCACTTCCATAGTTAGGAGTAAATGATTTTCTTTGAATACTTTATTTCCTTGGTTGTTGATGGGGTTGACCTCTTATCTCGTGGTTGATCATTTCAGATTTTTCAATAGAGTTCCTTACCTCATCTTGTGAGCTAGACTCACCTCCAACAATTTCATGAAAACCAAGACCAGTTTTGATGGTAGGAGACCTTTGAATACTAAGAATATTATCCAAAATCTTAGTACTATCTTAATATCATAACAAGTTATCCTTTGCTTCTAAGTTACTTTTTAAGATATTTACTTCAACCTGATATTGCTTTTCCTTTTCTAGATATTTCTTCTTCATGATTTCTTTAGCCTTTCTTCCTTCTTCCACTTGTTGCCTTAATTTAAGAATCTCATTTTCCTATTCTTCATCTTCTTGAGGTAGTTCTTCATTCTGCTTTTTTGAATTTTCAAGCTCTTCTTTTGGAGAGGCGATCTCAGCTTCAAGACTTTCATAGTAACTGGATCTATCTTTAAGTCTCTTGATTGTTGTACTCTTTTCATTTACTTCATTTATTAATGATGTCACTTCATCCTGTAGCTTTTGACATTGATCTTCCTTTTCCTTGTACTACTTCCTTACATTCTTTCCTTCCTCCAACTAAGTTTTCAATCTAGTAACTTCTTCTTTGAAGGCACACTCCCTTTTGTTAAATAGATCTTGTTGATCTCTAATTTTATCTATGAGTCTTTTAACTTCCACCTCTATATTTCTTTCACTATCACTTTCAATATCTTCAACATTGCATGATCAGAGAAAATTATCACTAGAAGACCAAAAATTTGTACATGATACTTATTTTTCTTGTTCATCTTCAATTTAGGGTGATTTTGAATCATAATACTTGCTTCCACCTAATGGCCAGTTGTCTCTCCTGCTATCACTATTCCTTTGAGATGTCTTCTTCTTTTGAGGCACGTTCGTCTTTAGCTTCTTTCCCATTATTTCTATGGATCTCCTTCAAGTGATCAAGCTTCTGCCAAAGGACTTGCTCTGAAACCAATTGTTGGGAATAATACTAGAGGGGGTGAATCAGTATTTACAAATCAATAAATTTTTCCATTTCATAATCAGATTTGTGTACGCTACTTCAGTGAAGGGAACTCGCATCTGCAGGCAACTATTCTTAAGGTAACCAACGTATATCCAGTGAACTTATGATTTAGTTAATTCATCATATTTTGATCTTTAATCAGTACATAAATATGTTATTGAACATTAAACAGTAACCATGTGCAGTAATAACAGAATAAACCATCACACATAAGAAACACACATGAACACAAAGGTTTAAGGTGGAAACCCACTACGGGAGAAAAACCACCTACTGTTGTAGTCTCTGTCTTCTTTTAATATAAGAAAACTTGTTTACAATATTTTATGAGTGTAGACTCATACCAGCATGTAGGCACCCACCTACAAAAGGCTACAACCTTCTCTCATTCTCCAGCTTCTAATGGAAGGGAGCTACAACCCCTATCTCTTGTACTAGCCGATATGTTTACTAGTACGTAGGCATTGGCCTACAGAAGGCTTCAACCTTCACTCATTCTCTAGCTACTACTGGAAGGGAGATCCAACCCCCTATCTCTTTTACTAGCCGCTATGTTTACCAATACGTAGGTGCTGGCCTACAGAAGGCTACGACCTTCTCTCTTCCTCCAGGGACCACATTTCATAAAATTTCAAATTGGATACTCCTAGTACACAAACACACAATATGAAGGCCATGTTTCATCCAATTTTCATACTAGACCCATCAGCAACAATGAAGCTCAAACTCAATCAGCACTACAATACAACCAATCATTGAAAACCCATCAATACTAAAGCAAATCTCAATAAATCAATTTGAACAATTACATCACTATCACTAGAACACAGAGTTGAACCCAAAACTCTACATCAACAACAAAAACCAACTGTAACTTCAAACATCATATTTCATAATGTATACACTACTTTGAATTATCGAACCAACGCGTATATGCGCATTCACTAAGGCGAACCAACATATAGATCTGCAAATACTGACTTAAAAATTCACAACTATTCAAGACTTCAGTCATACCTAGATCATAACATTTACAGGATAAAAAATGCGTTAGCAATTAGATCTAGACTATCCATTATCAGACCACATAATGATAATTCATTTTAGGGCTTATGATCTTGACTAATCATTAGACCTCATCCATCATCAACCACTTAGGTGCATACTTAGTTCAGATAAAAAAAACACCAGAAACCCATAACATGCACATTTTATTTTGATCTAACTCTTCATAAGATATTCATTACTTTCACAAATAGCCCTTTGATCTTCTCCTTTTTATGTACTTAGATCCTTTTCCAATACCTCAGACGAAAACCATAGTTATGCTATTGGTATTCTTTGATGGTATCAATATTCTTTGTTGCACTCATTACCATGGGTCAATACCATGGTAGGAAGCCATGGTATTCATTCTCCTTAATTTTCCAACCCATATGCACTTTTTATTCTGTGAAAGTGTGTGTCTACATACATGCTCATTTTTTCTATTAACCCACGTGTATATGCTACTTGGACAAGGTGAACTAGCATATACTTCTTAAACCATCCTCTTTCTTCAATCTCTAGAGTCTGATCTATAATCCTTTGTTGTTAACCTGTTGCATTATGAACTTCCATCATTCATAATATAGGTGAGTTTCATCAAGGATAACACTTCTATCATAATTCCAACATTGACTTGGGCCTCCTCAATGAAGATGTGATGCTTAGATTTTTCTACATGTTCTGCCAAAGCAGAGGAGCAAGTCCTACCATACTAGATGTCAGTGGCATGCTCACAAATCCTCTGATTGATAGAGATGCCAGTCTCACCTATGTAGGGATTCCCACAGGAGGAAGATATAGTTTATACCCCTTTCGTATTTTTAGGGTCCATAGTATCCTTTACATATCTTATACAACTTTAGAGGGTGTTTGAGGTCTAAATTTTGAAGGAACCTTATGATTTCTTAGGATATTCACAATCATGTCAGTTGTCCCTTGGATAAAAGGGAGATGAACACCTGAAAATTGATCCTTGGGTTTTATATTATCCTTAGGACTTTTTTTATCTTGGAGGAAATCCTTAGAAATCTAGTGCCTACTTTACCCATTATTCAAGAAGTCAATCAAGAGGTGCACTTTCTCATCGTTAAGATGCTTTTCATCAGAAAATCTTAAATCTCTAGCCACTAAAGTGTTGAGAATTCCAAGCTTTTGAGTCGAGAAATGATTAGACGCAACATGAATATATTGTTCCATGTGAGTTTTCTTCCTAAATACTTTATGAGAAAAAGAGCTATCCTCATTCCTTGAAAGGAGGACATCCAAGAATGGCAGGATACCATCGCTTTCAAATTACATTGTGAAATTTATGGAATTGTACTGATTATTAGGATGAAGGAAAAAGAGGTCTAATTGTTCCTTCCCATGGGACCAAATGACACAAGTGTCATACACAAACCTCTTCCACATCTTAGGCAGAATACGAGAAGAGGCTAAGGCCTTTGATTCAAAGTATTCCATAAAAATATTAGCCACTATAGGGGAGATGGGGGAACCCATTGCTACACCACAAGTTTTCTCATATAATTCCCCATCAAAAGAGAAGAAAGTAGGGGTGAGACATATATCGACTAATCTAGCCATGTTAGGATCTGTAATATGCTTAATGACTTCCATGGCCTCATTCATAGGGATATTAGTGTAGAGGGAGACCACATTCAAACTCACAAGCTTGTCATCGGGATCAATAGTAATACACTTTAACTCATTGACCAAGGATGCAGAATCCTTGAGAAAGGAATTTGTACGATCAATAAGGGGCTTAAGCTTCATTGCTAAATATTTAGCAAGATTATAGGTCAGTCCCCCTATTGTGTTGACAATGGGTCTCAGCAGAGCCCCTTCCTTATGAACCTTAGGAAGGACATAGATTATGTGGATAATAGGGATATTTTTTATAAGCTTATGACTTAACGAGTTGACCGAGCTATTGGATTTTATAGCAAGAGCCACAATTTTGGAAATATTCTTCAAAGGATCCTTATTAATTTTCCTATAGCTCTTGCTATTACAAAGGTGGTCCAACATCATCTTCTGATAATCCTCTTTATCAAGAATAACCACAACACCACCCTGGTCGGCCTTGCGAAAAACAACATCCTTATTACTACTAATGACTTGAGAGCATCAAACTCAAGTTTGATGATATTTTTCTTAGGGGGCTTAGCCTTACTAAGGAAAATAACACAGTATTGTCTAATGATATCTTTGGTGACCTCCAGTAAGTCTCTAATACCATATTTAATGTCACAAATGATGTCATCGATAGGGATCTTTCTAGGAGTGAGGGAAAATTTTAAACCTTTCTCTAAAAGGAAAAAGACTTGAGGGTCAAAGGAGAAGCTAAAGAGATTGACAACCCTATTACTTGGGGGTAAAAATAATTAAAACGAACATAAAGTCCTACAATTACTATAACTGATTTTACTATCACCATTACAAACAAAATCGTCATTTTTAAAGTAATTGTTATATTTCCTACTTAATCTTTAATATTATATATTATTATTATTATTATATAAATAAAAAATATTATTATTATTACTATTAATAATAAATGGAATAATACAAGTGTTATCACCATTCTTAAAATTGTTTTGACTAGATCGTTTCACATTTCTCACATTGATCTCTATTTAAGTGTGTGCTATGATCTTCTTCTTCATCTTGTCCTAACGATGAACCACATAGGATTGTTCGAAACGCGTTGGCCAAAATTATTTATGTGATTTCTATAGAATTGTGTTTTCTTATCTCAATATGGATCACAAAAGTCTTAATTCAGAAACTATTTCAATATAGAGCATAAATAAACTATTTGAATATCCATGTTAACTAATATATTTCGAAATCGATTTCATATACAGGTATATATGGAATGTGGAAAAATTCATTTTTTAATGTTGACTATAATAAAATATTTTAATGTGTAAAGAGAAAAAATTATTGAAAGTAAAGCAATTCATTACTGGTCTAAGAACATAGAGAATGTCTATTCATTTAATTCTTAATATATGATATATTTAAATAAATACTATTTTAAAATAAAATAAATATTAATAGTCCTACACAACAAAGTACGCAAAGAGAATTTCAAGGTTTAAATTTTATTTTACATGTCAGAAATATAGTTTAATATCTATATATATATATATATATTTATATATTATATATTATAATATATATAATATATAATATTATATATATATATATATCATTATCAATGAGGGATCAAATCTCTTGACACGCAAACCTATTTTCAAATTTTGCACTAGAAAAAATATTACACCTCAAAATATGTAATCAAAATGTGTCTATACCAATTTAATAGCAAGAAGATAAAAAATAGTACTTATAAAACCAAAATTTAGGGGAGAAAAAATATAGAGAAGCTGAGCATCTTTCAGGTGAGCCAAGCTAAACCTAAAGAGTGCCTACCTAGGACACCTCACTTATTCACCAAACCAATCATGCATAAATCAGATTGGAAATATGTTGAGGAGTTGAATAAATTCCTTAAGAATAGGATCCAATCTAACTGATCATAACAAATCTCTAATAATATAACAGTCTAGAGAATTCTACATTTATCCATTATTCAATGTTCCCCTCTTAATGGAGAATTGGATCAAAACATAACATGAATAACATACGTCTATTGGCCTCAATCTCAGCTAGGCTTATAACGATGCATAAAAAACGTGATAATTGAGCTTTCAATTTTTCCATCTTGTTAAAGGTGTTATCACTCAGAATTTTTCCCTAGAAGTTATGAAAAGAAGGAAGCATCCGAGGTAACCACAAACCAATCTTTTAGGCTTATGCTCTAGCCAACCTAAGTCGAGAGAGGGCTCTCTCTTTATAATTTAGCTTTGTTTTTATAGGATTTTAGGCTAGTTCTTAGTGTTCATGGGGTTTTGATTTTGGATTGAAGGTTGGGTGGTAGAATTATTGGAACAAATGGATAAAGCTAAGTCTTCAAGCCATTGGGATATGGATTCAATCAATGGATAGCATAACTGGACAAAATCATTAAAGGGAATGTTCATAGGGCAGGCTAGCAAAGAAAAAGGGAAATATTCAGGTCTAATGGATGAAATGATTCTAACCAGGGTAAAAGGGCACTTAAGAATCCTTGGACTGAGATCGGAATGAAGAACAGAGAGTGATCATGAACAAAGGGAAATTAAGAATCCTTTGGTATAGACCAGAGAAAAAACTGCAGAAGCTAAGGAGTAGTGAAGAATTCCCTAGCTAAGATAGTTTAGGAGAAAACATTCAAAATGTAAAACAATCAGGATAAAGTGCATCCAAGAAATTTCTGAAATATCATTCCTTGATATACATTTAGATTTTAGAGAAAAAAGCAAGATTATGGAGAAACATAAGAAGAAACAATAGTAAATGTGAGAGAATACTTATTTGTCTTTCACTTTACACAAGAATCCTATAAAATATCTAATCTATATTCCTTGATCCAACAAGAAATCCAATGATAGATACAATAGAACTTTGATTTGAGAGAAAAAGTCTAGAAACATCTTGGAATCCACCCTACATACTTCGAAATGTGAAGTATTTATACAAAAATAATTACAAAATATCTCAAAACAACTTGAGACGTAATCTAGGGAATAAGAATATCTTCTTGCATGAAGATAAAGACAGATATTAAATTGCTTCATGTTGTCCCTTTTATTAAGCTGGCTGATAGTTGTGGTATTTCTATGTTGGAATCTTCTTTACTTTTCTCTTTTACTGATACTCTTTGACTTTGTTACCCTTTGACCATGTTGATCTTTCTTTTACCTACCTCACCTCACTGCCTTTAGATTTACTATGGTAACTTTCTAATGTAGAACTTTTTCATAGTAAATCTGTCATTTTCTCCCACCATTCTGTCTCAGGGAATCTCATTTTCAACATTCTTCTGTAAATTTTATTTTCCTCTAGGTATTTTGCAAAATTGGGTTTGGTGAGAAACAAATGTTTCACCTCATGTTCTAGGAAAAACAGGTCCTCTAATGTATCATATAATACTTTACCTGTTAGCAAGGCTTTAATGGCTAAAGAGCTAGCTTGTTCCTTAGCCAATCTCCTAAGTCTATCACTATAGTCCAATTGGATCATAAGTTTTTCATTAATGACCATAGGACTGGGAAGGCCTTTGTAACTAAAAATTTGAAACTTGGCCATAAACCCGTCAATGGATACTTGCATGTTATGGCACTTTTCTTCTAAGTTGAGCATGAGGTTTCTTTTGGAAAGAACCTTTTTAATCTCTAAGATGGCTTCAGTCCTATCCTCTATGCCAAGCTCATGGAGTTCATATCTGTTCTTACTGTTCAGGAGGTGGATGAGTCAATTTGCATCCTTAGGTTTATCTCCTAATTCTTCCCTTACTTTCTACATAGCCTCAGTGGGTACCTTCACCAATTCTATCTGCTCAAATATGACTTGGATTGATGGCCAAATATCATTGATAGAGTCAATGATATTGACCCAGAGAATCTTTTTAGCCTATCCTAGTTCCTCCTGCAGTGTCAAATCTTTCTCTAAGACTTTGATTTTCTCACCCATCCTAAGGGCTTTCTATGTTTCTCCTCCTTACTGAATTTGGCCAAGTTTACATTCAGTTTCTAAACTTGCCACTTTCTCCTTTAATCTTTTGAGCTCTGTAGCTTGGATGGACATCTCCTCCATATCTTTTACTAGTTTTGTTGTTTTCTCAGTTAATGTACCTGCTACTATAGTGGGCTCAGTTGTAATTGGCATTATTGTGGCAGGTGGAGCTGGAGGGGCTAGTGATGATGCCATTGTGGAAGGAACTATTATCAATACTGTGGGGATTACAGCCTTGGAAGCTATGGCCATGTCATTTTGCTTGGACTAAACCAAAGTGTCCAACTCCTTCTCGGTTTCTTTAAGTTGATCATTTAGCTTTAGAACTAGGTCCATAAGCTCTTCATGTCCTTTTTGTGCTTCTAGGACTTCCATTGTTTGAGGATGATGTAGCTGGGGAGTTTTGAGCTACTTATTTAGTGCAGTAATCTCATTATTCTTCTTTTTAATTAGCTGCTCTATTGCTTTCAATTCCTTGGGATCATGTCCCAATTCTATCACTAATTCCTCTAACGACTTGATTCTTTTATCTTTGGCCTGTGAGGATGCCTTTTCCAACTGAAACTAAGCTAACATATTGTTTAAAGAGTTTTGCAATTGGTGGGCTGCCATGGCTTTCCTTGTCAATGTAGAATAAATCATATCACCTATTTGCTTATGTAGCTCAATCTGGTCAATGGGATGAGTATCCCTTGCCAATACTTCGAAGTCCACTTTCTTAAAATCTGATGTTGTTCTTGGCTACTGAGTGGTTGACTTGATGAAATTCATCTGCATTTCCCCTATTTGACATCATAGGATGACATAAGCCTCGTTTGATTGGTAGGGGTCATATTCAAATACTGTGTATAGGTTTGGGCTTTCAGCCTCTCATTTCTAGCCTTTATTTCTTTGTATCTCTCCTTTATGTCTTGATCTTCATTTGTTGGCATTCTGAAGGAGGATACCTCAACACTTTGCTACCTTTTCATCTGAGTGTGTGATGTGGAAGGTTCTAGAGTGCGTCCAGATGGAGTGGAAAGCCTACTCCCATCTCTTTCTATGCTTGTAACCGCATCTATCTCCTCTGTATATTCCTGTTTAGAGATAGGATTTACTCTTTGTCTTTTAGCCTGGCTTGTCTCTGCATAGGCTTGTGATGTTGCTCCCTCTGAAGTAGTGGCCGCTTCCCTATTACTCTTGAGGCTTTTCTCCTCATTTAGAGGAGTCTATACCCTCTAAGTGATCATTCTCTAGATTATATATCCACACTCCTACTCCTGCTCCTAACTTATTTACTGATCCATCAAATTCAAGGTGCCATAATATCTCATGGTCATAATTTTCACTGTGAGGAGGAAGAAAATTTTCCTTGTTTACTACATTTTGACTATCTTGTTTATTGGAAATATCTTAAGTTTGAATTATTTCTTTTCCAGTTGTAACTGCAGTTTCTTTTGGTTCTGACATAATATTGTTTGAAGTGGTTTGTTGTGTTTGTTTAGCATTATACAAAATAAAGGAATCAATGTCTGAATGCATGGAGTAGATAGGGAGGTTTTGAGGCCTATCCTAGCTACTCACTACATATTTCATTATGGTCTCTCTGTACAGCTTGTTAGGTTGTCCAAACACTGAGATTGTGGCATATGACATGTCAAGGTTGAAAGATTCTTGGAGTTTAGCCCCCCACGATCTAGATAATAACATGCTATATTTAGGTTGGATGTTAGCAACTACTATATCCATGAGAATGGTCTTAGCAGGATATTATACCAAGGAAACCCACAGGTATTTGATTAACCCTAGACACTTTACTTGACTTGAGTCAAATGAAAATAAGTCCTTGTAAGGTCTAGTAATGTCCAAGTTTAATTTTCCATAACCAAATTAGGCATTAAATTGCGTGAAGCTCCTAAATCTAACATTGCATTGTGCAATATTTTATCATGAATGCTAATGCTAATATAAAAGGGTGGTATCCCTCCTTCTAATGGTTTTCCATTAACATCAGGACCAAATATAAGCTCAATCTGATCATCAAACAAGTTGACAGAGTCTTCATTCTCAACAAAGTTTAAGGTTTTGTTTATTTGAGATTTACAGGTTTCACTTTTAGTAAGCTCTGTTAAGGGAACTGAAATTTTTAGTTTAGCTACCTATGCTCCCAAATTGAAAGGCAAAGGGGCTTTCTCTATTTGAGGCCTTGGAATTTTCATAGCAGGAATTGGAGTAGGTTTCTCTTTTTTTTCTGCATTGGAGGTCTTTTTTGTGGATTTTTTAATATGGTGTATGGATATTTCTCCACTGTCTCCTTGGAGGGAATTGAAGTGGATGGTTGATCATTAGGGGGTTGATTATGGGTTATATCTAAAATGGTGCGACTAGGAGGGTTCTGATTTGGTCTAGGGAGAATTTGAAGGGTTTTAATGAATGTAGGTGCTTTGATCTTCTTGGGTTGATTTGGCACTGTTTTCTTGGTTTGGTCACGAGTGTCAGAATTCTTTTTACTCCTTAAATTGTATTGCTTGTGTACTTCAAAAATGGCAAAATCATACCCTTGTTTATAATGAAATGATTCTGTAGATTGGGTCTGCAATTGTTGCAGCATATGCAATTCCTGCTCATCTTGGGTCAAGAAGACAGTTTCCCCATCATCTAATCCCATCAAGTTAATTTGTGTGTCTTGTTCAAGGTCGTCTGGATGGGATGTTTCAGCATAGTTTTTTTGAAAGGGAGGCCTAATAATCTGATCAGGTCCATTCTTCCGAGTATTTTGATTCTAATTCTTTCTAAAGTTTGGATTTCTTACTAGAGGTGCTTGCTGATTATCCCATTGAGGCTTCCTCTCAATTTTCTTTAGCCTATCCATCATATTCTCCATACCCTTGGTTAGAACATCTATTTTAAGATCAGAGGCTGAGGCTTAATCTTTCACTGGTCCTCTCCTTTCATTCCTAAACCTAGCTCTTTTTGCTAGCAAATTGGCTTCTACACTAACTACTACACTCTGCATGTCTTATAAAGTTGGAGGATTTATCTCTCTGAGTTGGAAGGCCATATCAGTATCAAAACCATCAAGAAACTTTATTAGTGCTAAGTCAGGTGGGGGCCTAAGATTGACTGGTATTGCATTTTATATATTGTTAAATTTGGTACAGTAATCCTGGACTGTTTCATTTGGTACTCTTCTGAAGTTTTCGTATTCTGAAAGGATCTACAGAGGGTTCTTTCTCTTTTCCCATCTATTTAAAAATTGTTGATCAAACATATCTAAACTATCTATGCTATTAGCAGGAAATGATCTAAACCATTTTCTTACATCACCAGCTAAAGTCTAAGAAAAACGTCTCATCTGAACATCTCCAATATCAATTTCATGCAATTCAAAGTAGTCTGCCATTTTGTTTACATGATGTTGTGTTGTATAAGGTCCCATGCCATCAAATTGGAAAATTTTGTGCTGGTAATCTTGTGGCATGGAACCAAGTGGAGCAGGTAACACAAGAGAAGCATATATATTTGCCATGGCTGTAAGTTGGGTAGGGCTAAGAAGTGGGGTTGGGGTAACAGGAGATGATATAGTAGTTGATGGAGAAATGGGAGTAATGGGTGATTGATGGGTAACGATAGGTTGGTAGGGAAGTGAAGGTATAAATGGAGGTGAGGAATGAACTTCAGAGATGGAAGGGAATAATGGTGAACTAAGGGTAGTTGACACTAGTTTAGAAAGCTCAGGGATCTTAGCAGTAGTAAGGGATGACTAAGGGGAATTTAGAATATACTCATCAATTGGCTGGTTTGCCTTTTGGACTTTGAGATCTGCAATGAACTCTGGATATAGAACTGTGCCATCAAGTGCACTTTGAGACCTAGTTCTAAATAGGGAAAGGTCAAATGACTCGTCAAAGGGGAGGTCTTCTAGGAATAACCACTCATCAGGGCATGAATTTTCTTTGATTGAAGGTGTTGGACTGACTGAACTTTCTTATCTTTTAGATCTTCTTGAAATCAGGTTGGGGTTATCAACTACTGGGAATGAGTTTGGATTGGCCCTAGTACAGTGAGTTCTCCTTGAAGCAAGAGTTTTGAGCTTTTCTAATTACTTTCTTTTTGTGAAATTTTGTAAATAACTTCTAATAAACCCTTCAAGAGGCTCAAAATAAAGATTTGAAATTTTCTCAAAGATTTATTAAGATTGATGATTTGAGTCCCTAGTGTGGTTGCCACTATGTTATCACTTAGATTTTTTCCCTAGAAGTTATCAAAAGAAGGAAGCGTCCGAGGTAACCACAAACCAATCTTTTAGGCTTAGGCTCTAGCCAACCTAAGTCCAGAGAGGGCTCTCTCTTTATAATTTAGCTTTGTTTTTATAGGATTTTAGGCTAGTTCTTAGTGTTCATGGGGTTTCGATTTTGGATTAAAGGTTGGGTGGTTGAATTCTTGGAACAAATGGATAAAGCTAAGTCTTCAAGCCATCGGCCTATGGATTCAATTAATGGATAGCATAACTGGACCATATCATTAAAGGGAATGTTCACAGGACAAGCTAGCGAAGTAAAAGGCAAATATTCAGGTCTAATGGATGAAATGATTCTAACCAGGGTGAAAGGGCACTTAAGAATCCTTGGACCGGGATCAGAATGAAGAACATAGGGTGATCATGAACAAAGGGCAATTAAGAATACTTTGCTATAGACCAGAGAAAAAACTACGGAAGCTAAGGAGCAGTGAAGATTTCCCTAGCTAAGATAGTTTAGGTGAAAACATTCAGAATGTAAAATAGTCAAGATAGAGTGCATTGAAGCAATTTCTGAAATATCATTCCTTGTTATACATTTAGATTTTAGAGAAACAAACAAGATTATGAAGAAACATAAGAAAAAACAACAATAAACATGAGAGAATACTTATTTGTATCTTGCTTTACACAAGAAACCTATAAAATATCTGATCTTTATTCCTTGATCCAGTAAGGCAATCCAGTCATTGGTACAATAGAATTTTGATTTGAGAAAAAAAATCCATAGAAATGTCTTGGAATCCACCCTACATACTTCGAAATGTGAATTATTTATACGAAAATAATTATAAAATATCTCAAAACAACTTGAGACATAATATATGGAATAAAAATATCTTCTTGCATGAAGATAAAGACAGATGTTAAACTGCTTCATGTTGTCCCTTTTATTATGGATGTTGCTTGTTGTTTCTATTGAGTTGGATCCCTTTAAGCTGGCTGATAGTTGTGATATTTCTACGTTGGAATCTTCTTTACTTTGCTCTTTCACTAATACTATTCGACTCTTTTACCCTTTGACTCTACTGATCTTTCTTTTACCTACCTTACCTGGTTTCCTTTAGATTTGTTGTTGTAACTTTCTGATGTAAAACTTTTTCATAGTAAATCTGTCATTTTCTCCCACCATTGTGTCTCAAGCAATCTCATTTTTAACATTCTTCTGTAAATTTCATATGTGTCTGTGTATTTTGCAATATTGGGTTTGGTGAGAAACAAATGTTTCACCTCATGTTCTAGGAAAAATAGGTTCTCCAATGTATCATATAATACTTTATCTGTTGGCAAGGTTTTAATGCCTGAAGAGCTGGCTTGCTCCTTGGCCAACCTCCTGAGTCTATCACTATAGTCCAATTGGGTCATAAGTTTGTCATTGATGATCATAGGACTGAGAAGGCCTTTGTCCCTCAAAATTTGAAACTTAGCCATAAACCTGTCAATGGCTACCTGCATGTTATGGCACTTTTCTTCTAAGTTAAGCATGAGGTTTCTTTTGGAAAGAACCTTTCTAATCTCTAATATGGCTTCAGTCCTATCCTCTATGCCAAGCTCATGGAGCTCATATTTGTTCTTACTGTTCAGGAGGTGGATGAGTCAATTTGTATCCTTAGGTTTATCTCCTAATTCTTCCCTTACTTTCTGGATAGCCTCCGTAGCTACCTTCACCAATTCTATCTATTCAGATGTGACTTGGATTGCTTTGAGAGTTGCAGGATCCTCTTGTTATCTGAATTGATTCTTGGAGGAGGGATTCCTATCAACATTGTCACAATGGGATGTACAAATAGGTCTATGAAATATGTATATGAATATGGGGAGTCATATTTATGGATCAATGGAGTCTAGAAAATTACTGATCTAGGGTAACCTTTTGTTTCAAGCTTCTAGAGAGTAAAGGGGAACTTATCTGCTTTGTAGTATAGAAAAACATGATACAAAACAGAGGAGTATTTGAAGACTCTCATTGCTCATTCTAAGAAACTGGTCATGCATCCTATCAGCTATAAATTTGGCATAATCATAAATGACAGCAGGAGGCTGTCCTGGAGTGTATATGGACATGAAAGCTAGGGTGATTTCATCTATATACTCACTGGTGGTATAACCTAGGACACCGGATATCATTACTAAAATGTCCTGGCTAAATGGGGAAAACATGGTATACACATATGGAGAGGGTTCTTTGGGGTATACTTTTCTTCTACAATGAAGGTT
This sequence comes from Pinus taeda, assembly GCA_000404065.3. Lineage (NCBI taxonomy): Eukaryota > Viridiplantae > Streptophyta > Pinopsida > Pinales > Pinaceae > Pinus > Pinus taeda. Next base: position 54,543 of record APFE030613264.1, on the reverse strand, counting down.
TGGATTATTTCGGCCAATCTTGCATGGTTGAGCTTGGGAAATAAGTCCAACAAGTCTCCAATGGAGAGAGAAGTCAAGTTTTTCCCTGGTTGAATTGCTAGCATCTCATTAATAGATTCAGCAGTGATGGTGGAAAGTATGTTTTGGTTAGGGGACATCACTACTCTTTGACTGGGGATATAATTTGCATGGCAATAATGGACAATTTCTAGGAAAATGTGAACTTCAAGCAATTAGTACTTGGGAAAATTGGACTCCCAACAACCAATTTTATTAGCATGGTTTAGGTATTGGTCTCTGTATCGACAGTATAGTTTGAGAGGGGATTCATGGACAGAGTTGTCCTTTATTTGGAAATTCTTATCAGCTAGGGGGAGGTGGTCTAGGTCCAGTTGAGGAGTGGAAATAGGTCTAACATCCATGGCAATTGGGGCAACCATTCTCAGTTCTTGTGGATTTGAGAGTGGAGGAGGTCACTTTCACTCCTTTAGGGCAATGATGGTTAAGTACAGAGTAGATTTGAGTTGCTAGAATCTCTGTAATTAACTTTTTACCTTAACTAAGAAAACTCAGAAACTGTTTCTGAAATTGACAGGGTTTTCTAGTGAATTATGGCTTAAATACCAGGAATTTAAGGAAAACAAGCTCTAAACAGGGTGGCTGGCAACTGTGAATGGTCGAAAAGGCTCTGTGTAGGCTTGAAGGTGAACTATGTCCTCTGTGGTATCTTTAGGGTTCAATTGGACATAGGTTGACAGCTTCGACATTCGTAGGTGCATGCGTTGAGGTTTACAGTTGAAAAAATGATAAAAATAAATGATTTGGGGCTTTTTGACTTTATGCGCGAAATTCAATTTTGGCGGGTATGGGTGAACAATGGTCATTTTTCGTCCAGTAGGGTGAACAATAGCTATTTTTTCACATAGCAGGCAGGCGGTAAGTGGTTTCCCTAGCACCGCTTTTGGGCACTTGGTGGTATTGGGGGGAGGCCGCCTAATTCCATACATTGAACGAAACATAGCATCAAGGGCTTAGTAGAAAACAACTTTTTCGAACGTCGGGCTCTTGTAAAATGGATAGAGGTTGTTGGATTTGGAGAGAGACAATCATATGGTGATTGGGCGAGGAAGTTGCATGGAGGCTAGTGGAGGGCTCGACGGGTGATTTAGTGTGGCAGTTTTTGAGTTAATGAAGGATTAAAGTGGGGTTAAGGTGTCAGGGTCATTAACGAAGGGATTAATTGGGTTTTTGCCTAAGTTAATCGCGAACCGATTAGTTAGTGGGTTTATCGGGGTTTGGGTAGAAAATCATAGTTTATATAATTAAACAAGGGTGGGGTTAATTTATATTTAGGAGTTAAATATATTATGGGGAAATGGGTTTTTATTGGGATTTAATAAATAAAATTAGTAATTAATAAAATTAGCAGAAAGGGGCACCATACCCTAAGTAAATGTTTTAATGCTCTTCCAATAGTAACATAAATACTTTAGGATAAGGTGTTTTTGTGGGTTTTTAATATGAAAATGATTTATGTGGGGGGTATAAATACTTTTCCTAGGTAAAAGTATTTTCACCTTAGGAAAGGAATATTATTAGAGAAAATGAATGAAATTAATGGAGGGATGAATTTTTTTGAGGGGGTTTTAGTACTTATTGCCTATAAGTCATTGAGCCGAGGGTTCGGTCCCTCCAAAAGTCAAAGAAATGCTTTGAGCCTCTTTGACTTAGGTTTTTTAAGTACTTTGAACTTTATTGTGGGAAATTATTTAAGTAAAAGGTGAAATGAATGAGGGAAGTTAATTAATTGCCTTTGATATTCAATTTCATGCTTGATTGTCCATTTTTCTATAGAACTTTCATGAAGGAAAAGATGATAAACATGCTTTTTTCTAATCAATCACCATACTTCTGCAACCTTTCTTCTACTTACCCATCTACTCATCCTACCATTTTCACTTCTCTTTATTAGGGTGCATTTGAGCTAGCAAACCCTTATCAAACATTTTTTCTTTCTCTTTTACAATAGTAAAGTAACTAAATCTATCCTTATTACATCCAAGGGCTCAGATTAAATAGTTGAGTCTACCTATCTAATTATCTGCCAAGATTAAATAGTTTGGTTAGATTTTTATTCTCTATCTATAGACATGAAATCCAAAACATTAAATAGACAAGTTTAAACATTTTGACTATCATGGACTATGGCAAAGATTACAAACTGGACACAATCATTTATTATGCACAAAAAGTAAATAGTAGTGGGATTTTGGCTTGCTCACTTTCATGGTCTTTTGTTTTTGGGGTTCATATTTTTCACTTATTTGGACCTTTTCTTATTCTTTTTGTCCTTTGATTATTCTTTTAGTACATACCCTCTTTACATTTTTTAATTTTTTTGAATATGGAAAACATTTGTGGAAAGCAAAGGTATGTACATATTACAGGTTTAATCTCAGACATTCCAAAATTATGACTCCTATTGGTATAGGAACCTAACAAAAGGGTCCATGCTTGTTCATTGGTTGGTGAAGTTTCATCTTCACCTTTCACTCCATAAGATAGTGTTGGAGCTTCTCCTCTTTTTTATGTTTTCTATGTCAAAGGTCGAACACTTGAACTTTTAATCTCCTCTTTCTTGATCTTGATTGCAGGATAAAATTCTTTGTATTCAACATTATTGCGTGTTCCTTAGTGTTTGCAATTTCTTCAAGTTTATTGCTTCTTCCTAGTTTTCAATATTTGCACACTTAAAAACAATGTTAGATTCATAAAGAGAATCATATTGGTTCTTTTCATCATGATCTTTTAAGAGAGATTTCCTTGCTTCATCTTTCTCTACTGACATAGTTGGTTGTTTCATGTCTTCAACCTCTTTAATCAATTTTGTTGTTGCAAACATGTTGTCCTACATTTGATTATGCCGTAAGGCATTTCCATTTGAAATTAACTTTCCTCTTTGCCTACATGTCATTACTTTGCACCATTAGATGATATGTTAGACGATTGAGCCATGTTGATTCATTCGATTACGCTGAGGTAAAGGTAGTATAACCGCCTAAGCAGCGCAGAAATACCCCATGGTTATTACCCGCCAGAGCACGATTATGCTGGCAAAGGTAGTCTAACCGCCTAAGTAGCGCAGAAATACCCCAGGGTTGTTACCCACCAGAGCACGATTATGCTGGTAAAGGTAGTCTAACCGCTTGAGCAGCGTAGAAATACCCCAGGGTTGTTACCAACCAGAGCACATCAACTAGCAGGGCCGCAGAGCTTGAGGGGAGATGCTCGGATGAGATTATGGTCGGTGGTTCTCCTAGACGAGCTCTGCACTTGGACAAGGGCTTGCCCATATCAAAGGGGGATTTACATAATTTTTGTTGGCCATCCACTCTCTCGTACAGAAAGAGAAGCCTTTAGGTGAACCAGACCTCAAACTCGCAATTGGGTAGTTGTTTTGTTGGAAAAATTTTGTACCAGTTGGTTGTCATAATGTGGTAAGTGTTTTTTTTTAAGACCTTGTTCAGTTGCTTCCCCACTATGTTTTACACAATTTATCTAGCGAATGCTAATCTTACCCCTTCTTTTTTGCTACTTGCAAGGTACAATGACCACTAGGAGAAAAAAGGTCAGGTAGACATGGAGCAAGTCTGAAGTACTTTGTATTTCTTGGCAGAGCCTAGAAAATTTGAAAGCTTCCATGTTGGGTCTATTTTTCGAGTGGATTTCATCCCCTTTCCACGTTCTGTCTAGGGTTTGGCTGAAATGTTGAGCTCCAGGTAAACTCCCACGCCTTGCCCAAATCAAAACTTGTCTAATTGTTGTGCTATGTGCAGTTTTAGCCTGTAAGTATTCGGTTTGGGTGTCGATGTAGGTTAGCATTTCAGGAGGATTTCTATCCTCAATACAGCTACAAAAAAATTCCTTTTCAGGCTTTACACACTTTTCGGGGCTAATTTCACTTTTGTTGCAGCTCAAAAGCTCAGCTATGTTTTATTTTGGTTAATATTCCTCTGTGGTACTACTTGTTTAGGTTTTCACTGGAATACATTTATATATGTATTTGTTTTGCACTGGAATGTGAAAAGGAAATCAAGGAAATTCTCGATTGTGTTTACAGGTATCATAAATTTTTAATTTCACTATTCTTCCCTTACCCATTTTCTCTGAAAATTCCTTCAACATAACATTATTCCATACAAGCATTGGAATGAAAGTCTTAAGCCCGTTGCAGATCTTGAGATCATTGCTTTGGGATTTAGACTTCTTCGGCTGCATCAGTACCCTGTAACTCCAGGTGGGTACTACGGATTGTGTTTCTTTGTAAAAGGGTAGAAGTTCAAATCCCCAGGGGTATAGTATGTATATTTTTCTGAAAGATTCTGGAATGGTAGGGATAGGAATGAGGTCTTGGCAAGCCAGTGTTTCTAGAGTAGAAGCAAAGAGATATTGTCAAGGGTATAGTTCAGATTATGCACGCTTAGCCAAAAGTGTTTATAAGTGAGACCCCAGATTCAATTTCACTTTCATAATTTCGCTTCATCCTTTTTCCCAAATTTAGCATAATTTGCAGGTTCCTTCCTTTTCATGCCTTGGTGCATATCATTGCAGAAATATTGCAATGCTCAAACCCATGGGAAGTATACACACAAAGAATTAACAGTACTTGAAAATTGCTGCTCACAAACATCAATTGAATAAAACATACAATAGAATATTTACCGTTTATTTCAGGAAAAACTACATTGTAACCTACTCGAATAAAAACTGTCACGTTCTAATTTTTCCTCTTTCTAAAATTGTTACTTCATTTTCTTCCTTTTTTTACTTTGCTCCATACACTGAAGCCAATTCTATAGAAAAATAAAGAACTATTGTAAAATACTTTGATTCTTTGTTCCAAGTCTTAGTTTTCAATTGAAACTAGTCCTGTAAAAAAATAAAGAACTGTTGAATAACAGTTTGAATATTTGTTCCAAGTCTCAGTTTTCAATTGAAACCAGTATTGTAGAAAATTAAAGAACTGGTCTAAAACAGTTTGACCTTTGTACCAAGTCTTAGTTTTCAGTTGAATGAATTATCTTTGCGTTACTTTTGTAGTGTTCCATCATTTTTTCTAGCGTTCTGGTGTTTTGGATGAAGCTAGACTTTGCCACAAAATATTTAAGAGAATCTCTTGAGAAAAGTGAGATTTTCACTGCATGGAACAAGAAGCAAAACGTCAGCTAGGAGGTAACCTAATGTCCAGACATGTCGAATCGCTTATTTGTTTGTCTCCACAGAAGTGATTGAATGAGTTTCTAATATTTTGTTTACCATTTGCCAGATTCAATACCAGTTGGAGAATTCTTGGCATGCCAGTGTTTTCAGAGTAGAAGCAAAGAGATATTGTCAAGGGTATAGTTCAGATTATGCACGCTTAGCCAAAAGTGTTTATAAGTAAGTGAGACCCCAGATTCAATTTCACTTTCATAATTTCTCTTCATCCTTTTTCCCAAATTTAGCATAATTTGCAGGTTCTTTCCTTTAGTACCTGGTTGATAATAATAATGAGACTGACCAGGTGCTCCATTTTTATCCAATTTCAGGCTGCCCAGAGTAAACAACCAAAAGATTTTAGAATTGGCTAAACTGGACTTCAACATTATCCAGGCAATTCATCAAAAAGAGATGAAGCATGTCACTACGTAATAAACCAACCTAATGATTTATGCTATTATTTCAGAATGTAGTGTATATCCACTCTATTCTAATTACTCAGAAATTAGTTACTCAGTTTCAAATTTCTTATAATTCCTTCTTTGAATGATGAAACTTGTTCTAATTCCTTCTTTGATTGGTTCTGCTCCACAACTGGTTTAAACATTTGGAGTTCCCTTTATTACCCTTCAGTCAAGAGAGGCCCGTGGAATGCTCTTTCATAGTAGTGGCGGGCATGTATGAGCCCCAATATGCCAAATGCAGATTCCTCTTTTCAAAAGTAGCCTGCTTGAATACCGTTTTGGATGATATGTATGATACATATGGAACCCTTGATGAATTGAAGCTATTCACTGAGGCTGTCAAAAGGTAGGATGTTATTGCAACCATGTAGGGTTAATATTAGTAATCAGGTTAATTTTTCATGTTGTTTTCTTAAAAAAATATTTACTAAAATTTTGATCCTTCAAATTTCATTTCCTTGCATCAAGAGAGCAATTTTTGAACAATTGTTGTGGATATATTTCCCTAGAGCCGTTTTTGTGGATATAAAACTTGAAGTAACCTCGTGATCATGTAATTGTCATTAATTGTAATGAAAATTGCCATTGATTTGTATATATAGGCTTTGAATTCATAAAAAGCAATCTGGAAGCAATAAAGGATCAGAGCGATCAAGATAGCTGTGTAATGGACTTTGAGATCATCTTCCCTTCCTTGATAAGAGAAGCTCAATCTCCGCATCTCGGACTTCCCTACGACTTGCCTTATGTGTGTATGCTCCAGATGAAAGGGCAGGAGAAACTAGCCAAGTATGTGAATTCAAATTAACATATTGTCAATTCAACAACCGAATTAGACCATATTACTTAATGCTATGCAAATTCTAATAAATGAATGTTGCAGCCTCTCCAGGGACGAAATTCATGGCGAAATATTGTTGTCATCTTTGAAGGGAATACAAGATATGGTCAATTGGGAAACAATAGTTGATGTTCAAAGGCAAGATGGATCTTTCTCAGGCTCACCTGCTTCTACTGTCTGCATCATCATGCACATTGGATACATCAAATGCCTTGAATTACTGAACAGCGTGCTCACTAAATTTGGCGGTTTTGGTATGTCTGGAGGTTTCATGTTGTTTGCATCTTGGCCCTATCCTTGCTTTACTTTTTAAAATTCAATAAATTTAATTAACTACTCATACTGCAGTTCCCTTCCTGTGGATCTGCTGGAAGGCCTCTTAATGGTTGATAATATTGTACGTCTTGGAATCGATAGACATTTTGAAAAGGAAATCAAGGAAATTCTCGATTATGTTTTACAGGTATCATAAAAATTTTAATTTCACTATCCTTCCCTTTCCCATTTTCTCTGAAAAATCGTTCAACTTAACATTTATGACATGTCCTACATACAATGATTGGAACGAAAGTCTGAAGCCCGTTGCAGATCTTGAGATCACTCCTTTGGGATTTCGACTTCTTGGACTACATCGGTACAGTGTAACTCGAGGTGGGTACTATGGATTGTGTTTCTTTACAAAAGGGTAGAAGTTCGAATCCCCAGGGTATAGTATATATATTTTTCTGAAAGATTCTGGAATGGCAGGATAGGAATGATGTCAAAAATTGACCTCATTCCTATCTATACAATTCCATGATTATTCTTGTTCATGCTAAATTTATATCCATGGTAGATTTTAGAATTATTTCTGTTCATGCTAAACTTGTGTTTATTCATGATTCCAAAAATATCTTGGAACCTGACGATTAAGAGAAATCTACAATAACATAAAAATGCTCCTCCTATCCATACAGAACATTCCCTAAATTGGCAATAGAGAATTCAATGCTCCAGAGATTTAGGAAATTATGACTTAACCTTTAAATCATCATCATAGATGAAAGGGAAGGAGAAACTAGCCAAGTATGTGAATTCAAATTAACATTTTGTCAATTCAACAACCGAATTAGACCATATTACTTAATGCTATGCAAATTCTAATAAATGAATGTTGCAGCCTCTCCAGGGATGAAATTCATGGCGAAACATTGTTGTCATCTTTGGAGGGCATACAAGATATGGTCAATTGGGAAACAATAGTTGATATTCAAAGGCAAGATGGATCTTTCTCAGGCTCACCTACTTCTACTGTCTGCGTCTTCATGCACATTGGAGACATCAAATGCCCTGAATTACTGAACAACGTGCTCACTAAATTTGGCGGTTTTGGTATGTATGGAGGTTTCATGTTGTTTGCATCTTGGCCCTATCCTTGCTTTACTTTTTAAAATTCAATAAATTTAATTAACTACTCATACTGCAGTTCCCTTCTTGTGGATCGGGTGGAAGGCCTCTTAATGGTTGATAATATTGTACGTCTTGGAATCGATAGACACTTTGAAAAGGAAATCAAGGAAATTCTCGATTGTGTTTTACACGTATCATAAAATTTTTAATTTCACTATCCTTCCCTTTCCCATTTTCTCTGAAAAATCCTTCAACTTAACATTTATGACATGTCCTGCATACAGTGATTGGAACGAAAGTCTGAAGCTCGTTGCAGATCTCGAGATCATTCCTTTGGGATTTCGACTTCTTGGACTGCATTGGTATAGTGTAACTCGAGGTGGGTACTATGGATTGTGTTTCTTTACAAAAGGGTAGAAGTTCGAATCCCCAGGGTATAGTATATATATTTTTCTGAAAGATTCTGGAATGGCAGGATAGGAATGATGTCAAAAATTGACCTCATTCCTATCTATACAATTCCATGATTATTCTTGTTCATGCTAAACTTATATCCATGGAAGATTTTAGAATTATTTCTGTTCATGCTAAACTTGTATTTATTCCAGATTCCAAAAATATCTTGGAATCCGACGATTAAGAGAAATCTACAATAACATAAAAATGCTCCTCATATCCATACAGAACATTCCCTAAATTGGAAATAGAGAATTCAATGCTCCATAGATTTAGGAAATTATGACTTAACCTTAAATCATCGTCATCTTCTATTCTCTCCTCTAACCTTTTCACGTGGTATTAACAGCTGTTTCCGACAACTTCAAAGATGTCGATAGGCATTTCTTTTGCTCAACGAGTCAATTTAACAAAAATGTAGCAAGCATGTTGAGCCTGCATAGAGCTTCCGAACTCGCATTCCCTGCAGAAACTATTTTGGATGAAGCTAGAGACTTTGCCACAATATTTAACAGAAGCTCTTGAGAAAAGTAAGATTTTCACTGCATGGAACAAGAAGAAAAAATGAAGCCAGGAGGTAACCTAATGTCCAGACATGTCCACTCGCTTATTCATTTTTCTCCATGGAAGCGATTGAATGAGTTTCTAATATTTTTTTTACCATTACCAGATTCAATACAAGTTGGAGAATTCTTGGCATGCCCATGTTTCCAAAGTAGAAGCAAAGAGATATTGTCAAGGGTATAGTTCAGATTATGCACGTTTAGCCAAGAGTGTTTATAAGTAAGTGAGACACCAGATTCAATTTCAGTTTCATAATTTCTCTTCATCCTTTTTCCCAAATTTAGCATAATTTACAGGTTCTCTCCTTTAGTGCCTGGCTGATAATAATAATAAGACTGACCAGGTGCTCCATTTTTATCCAATTTCACGCTGCCCAGAGTAAACAACAAAAAGATTTTAGAATTGGCTAAACTGGACTTCAACATTATCCAGGCAATTCATAAAAAGAGATGAAACATGTCACTACGTAATAAACCGACCTAATGATTTATGCTATTATTCCATAATGTAGTGTATATCCACTCTATTCTAATTACTCAGAAATTACTTAGTTTCAAATTTCTTATAATTCCTTCTTTGAATGATGAAACTTGTACTAATTCCTTCTTTTATAGATTCTGCTCCATAGCTGATTTAAACATTTAGAGTTCCCTTTATTACCCTTCGGTTGAGAGAGGCCCATGGAATGCTTCTTCATACTAGCGGCGGGCACGTATGAGCCCCAATATGCCAAATGCAGATTCCTTTTTTCGAAGGTAGCCTTCTTGAATATTGTTCTGGATGATATGTATGATACATATAGAACCCTTGATGAATTGAAGCTATTCACTGAGGCTGTTAGAAGGTAGGATGTTATTGCAACCATCTTCATCTACATTAACATTGTGTATCATCCTAATTATCTTCTGTTGGCTCTTCAGAAGGGATCTCTCCTTGAAAGAAAGCCTGCCAGACTATATGAAACTCTGCTACAAAATCTTTTACTGAATTGTTCACTCAGTGGTTCGGGAGGCAAAGAAGTTACAGGGGCACGAATTGCTTAGATTTTATGGAGAGGCTATATTTGGTACTAAAGATTTTATAAATTAATGTGAATTGTATAGCCATTACATTGCTTCATCTCATCTTATAAAGATTTTGTATTCTCCCAAAGAGGATATATTGAAATTCTAGGAAGAGTCTATATTTGGTGGGGCTTTGACTAGAGCTCTTAGTCTTAATAAATATACTCCCAAGCCATATGATGGAATAGTTAATGTTTCTAACAAATTTTAAATGTGTAACCCTCTGTGATTATTTTCTATCAAAGTGGCTTTGTTTTTATGATATTATTCTTTTAGGAACTCTCATTCCTAGTTAAGAGGAAATGTATTAGGTGAAGAATTTTGATTACAATGTTGCTTTAATATTGATAGATTTTTAATAATGTTTTGATAGGATTAAATAAAGTTTTTTTTTTTAAATGCTAGGATACAATATACTTAATATTTGGAGAAAATTTTACTGTGACCATATTTACTTTAAGGATAGACTTTATTGAATCTAAAATATAAGATTTAATATTTGAAGAAACTTTATAATAATGATTAGTGTTTTGTTCGATGTTTCCACTCATATGGAAGTTAATGACAACTTACTAATAATGTTTATCTTCGAAGATCAATCAAACAATGTTGTCTTCTTATTTTAGTGTTTTGTTTCATATGTTGAAGCTCCACATTATGTCTCAAGAGATTTATTTTTAGGGCCCAAGTTTATTCTTACCTAATTAGTAAGAGCTCCTTAGAAATAGATTACCCTTCTATATATTATGTCTATAATTGTTTATTTAAGAAATTTGATACAAAACTTGCTAAATGGTATTAAAAAGCATTTTAAGTGGAATAAAGATTTCAAGCATGTTTAGAAGTCATATAATCTTTGCATATCAATTGTGCTTCTTGCTGGTTTTTAAAAAATTGTCATTTTAAAAATTTGTCATTTTAAAAATCAACAATTCTCGTTGTTATCATTTTGAAAAAATAATAATGAACTATTTTATTTAAGATTGGGTTGTTTTGTTTCAATTTTCCGGGTCATGGCCTTTCTCAATAAAGGCTCTCGAATACTTGTTAGATTGGAAAGTTCACTAGGTAAGGTGAACGAATATATATTTGTTGGGTCAAATGTCAAAGACCTAAGTCATGCTCACTTTGCAAATGATCCCCCTTCCTCACAAGAAAAAGGAGATTGAGTGTTTAAAAAATGTGATGAAATTCCTAGATATCTTTCATATATCCTTAGGGTCTGAAGATTCCATGGAACAAAACTATATCATATAAACAATTCTAAAGAGATTCTAAATTAATTAATGTAAGTTGGTTGTAGAATCAATTTAGGTAGATCTTTAAATTTCTAGGTATCCCTTTCTTTTTAGGCCTCAACAAAAGAGTTGTGGCAAGTTCTAATTCACTGAAATGAACAAAATGTGACAAAATGGATTATGAAGTATATGTTATCAGTAGTTAGACACCAAATTTATATGAATGTCCTAGGTTCTACGCATGTTTATTATTTCCTATGTTAGTGTTCCTTGGCCTTGATTTATAGTATATTGGAAAAGGTTATGAGATATTTTACAATCTTAAGCCCAATGCATGCCTTGTCATATAAAATCACATTGTCCAAGTTAAATCAGTTTGTCAAATAAATTTTGCACCTTTAGCGTGAATTATGTTATGGCATGTAAAACTTGTGATGCATAACTTCTCTTGAACTCTTCAACATGCAACCTTAAGTAACTATGCTAGAAATACTGTATCAATGACATATGATCACATGATGTGTCACCATTGGCATACCACCCATCACCACCCAACAACACTGCATTACGAAAATTGCTAGCAATACTATACTCAATGTATATTCAACATTTTTTTGTAAAATTGTATTCGATATGAAGAAATGAATTAGGAAGAAATTCAATATGTCTTATGAAAATATCACTAACTATCCAGGTCTGTTTTTGCTACGTATGCACCCTAGATACACCAAACAAAAACTGATACACATCAAATATTTTACTAATCCCCTCTGCTTTTGCATTTGTCCATTTTTCTCTATCAAACACATGCTTGTCACAAAAGGAAAGTAATTTCTTATGCTTGGAGTCACATGGTTTTGTATGAGATTATTTCAAATTAGTGTTACAATAATCAGTGCAAGAAAAAAGTCCATTCGAGAAAGAATGGAAACAATTTTCATCTCTCACAACAATTCCCTTCCTGGTGATCATCAGAATGAGCTTTGTGGCATATTGGTAGCGCCCACAAACATGAAGGTTCTTGGTAATCTAGATAGCTGATTTAGGCATCTGTTGATAACCAAAAGCAATTTCAAGCTTCTCGATGTGGCCATAAATTATTTGTGCCTTGTCCTAATCATCTACCTCCTTGACAGAGAGAGACCCTTCTTGTGATTATACCGAACCTTGATCACTATAGTCCCACTGAATTTCTCATTGTTGTACCGAGATAGAGTTTCACCCTTGACAGTGAGACAAACCTCCCATTTTCTATTTCCACTCATGTACTAAACAATCTCATTGCTTAGTTTGGTCATTTGGCAGATATTAATAAACTTATATTATCTTATATACATTTATTACTAAGTACATGCACATATAACATGGGGCATGTACTCTATAAGCGATATTTCTTACCTTATCCATTATCTCAAAAGATTCATATCTCAAGGCTTTGATTTTCTTCTATGGTCTTGTTGTCATGGGAAAATGTTCCTTGTCAACTTCATCGGATTATTGGGCAAAATGCCCAACTATTGAAATGGCAAGCTCGTTGGTTATGGACCAACTACCATAATCTAGGATTGTTGGGTTAAAAATGAAATGCAACTAATAATGCAATGCAAGTGTGTAATATGAAATCTAGCCTAACTAAATCCTATTTAGAAGTAAAGAATAGGTTGACATGAAATGAAATTAAATACAAATACTAAAAGAAACAATCCACTCACTGCAACTTATGATGATGAAGATGGTTGGGCGATGCTCATCATGAAGCTCATGTAATCGGTGTATATGGTAGAGGGGGTGTGGGCAAAACTTTCTTGCTTAAAATCATCTACAATACCTACAAAAAAGAGGTGAGTCATTTTTTTATTTTGTCATTTGGTTTATAGTTTGTGGGAACTTTGAAATTGAACAATTTCACGCTTCAATTGCTAAGGCTCTGAATTTAAGTCTGGAGGAAACTGCTAATACTGATATTAAAAAGATGAAATTTACTACATCTCTAGAAAGAAAGAAGTGAGCATTAAATCTTCTTGGAAGAAGACACAAGTATGGTTGAGCGATGCTCGTTGCAAAGCTCGATACAATCTCCATTTAACCAACTCTAATTTTTACTCGCCCTCGTTAAATATCTATATCGAAAATGTCTTCCTAGATTTTAGGAAGAAAGGGTTTACATAGTGGATATCGTTTTTCCTCTTAAATTCCCCTAGCCATGATCTCATGTTTGCCTCTATGGATTCCCTCACCTAGATTTAAATTAGTCGAAGATGAACAAACATATATGGATTTATATATACATACGAATAAGAGGCAAATTGGTTCTAAATGTTCTCTAGTAATTTCTAGCATATAATTTTTTTACCATCATGTTGGCTCAATATAGTATCATTCAAGGCCAATATACATCGACCTTAAACAAAAGTACCCACACGTTTCCCACGTAAAGTATTAATGTATTAACATGAGGCTTAGGCATCACTGGTGAAGCTACCAACAAAATGGAGATGGCACCTTGGATGAACAGTTGATTAATGAGCTACTTCCTAGCTTTCATGATGATGATTCATTTATAGTTTTTAGGCATCTTTTCCTTCTATAAAAAAAATGGAATGGAGGCATGAAATTTGCAATTGAAACTACAAAATTAGTTGTGCTTAATGTCAAGCAAGCAAACCTAAGGGAAATGTCACTGTTAAGATAGGAATAACATAGGTAATTGGAGAAACATTTTTTTTAGATGACACAAATTAAAACAACAAAAGGAGAGGATACAAAATTTCATGAATCAAGAATCTTAGTATAAAATCTTCAAACATAATGTGAATGAATTTGTCCTTTACTTTCACAGTTGTGAGGAACCAATTGTGCCACTTATTATTGACTTCTTAAATGATATTTTCATGAACAAGGATTATGATGACAATATCATCATGGTCAAATAACAATTAGAATGGGGAATTTCACAATTATGAGGAACCAATTGTACCACTTATCATTGACTTATTAAATGATATTCTCACGAACAAGGATTGTGATGCCAATATCATCATGATAAAAAACAATTAAAATGGGGAATTCATAAGTGGCAAGAAAGATTCAAGATTTAGATGACATCATCAAATGGTAAGAGCAATACAATTTGACCCCAACCAATGTACACCCCTTTCTACAAAGTGAAATATGTTGGTTTTCTTCCAACATTTATTAAACCAAATTTATGAAATGCATTTAAACACATTGAGTCACTATGGAAAGAGAATGATGGGCACCTAGTTGAGGTTATGAAAATGATTGAGAACACTGGGCACCTAGTTCAGGTTATGAAAATGATTGAGAATGGTGGGTGCCTAGTTGAGGTTATGGAAATGATTGAGTTAGATAAAATACAATTCTCTTAAGAGACAAAAAATAATACCATTCTTTTATAGTTTGGACATTTTACACTAAAGAAATAGAGATAAGAAGCAACAAGGAACTAAATTAAGAACATTTACTTTGTTATGAAATGTTTGATTTAAATCATTTACTTATAAAGGTTCTAGAATCTTAATGAAGAGCATTTTCATAAATCCTTCACTTTGAACATACCCTAGTTGGAGTCTCCCTGCAACATAACATATCATAAAAAAGAAACACCAGAAAAGAAACAAAATTGCATAAAATTTTGACTTCTTTCCTTTATGCTATTGTTTCTTATATCATTGCCTTACGGCGTTTCCTTTGCAACATGTGGTGCAAATGCTAGTTTATGTATGGAGGTAGGCATCTCTTCTCACAAAAAAAAAATAAAAAATAAAAAATAAAAAATCATCATTAAGATGCTTTTCATGCATAATATTGAACCACTCTTCATGAGATACATAGTTCTCATAAAATTTTACTTCATATGTATATGCATTAGAGAGACTTTCTTCATAAGAAAATTTAGGTACTACATCATTGGTTGTTTCTTAATCATCACATGTTTCAATCTCAACTACAGGAACACATTCATCATCCATCATTGTAGGCTTAATGTTTCCATCTTTAGTTCCACAATCAATTATGAGACTGAAAGTAGAGTCATCAGTTTCATGAACAATACTTTCATCATTTTCAACCTCATTCAAATTGTACTTCATTTCTGAATATCCCACAATACTTTTGCATTTTAAATCTAACCATATTCACGTAGTATACTGAATAAGATTTTTTCATCTAATGCAGATGTTATAATATGTAATGTTGATGCATCTCTAGTCATATCATGGCTTCAATTAAAAAAATAATCTTCAACATAATTCAATAAATCTATCTTCCATAGTATTGTTTTCATTTTAGTTGCCCGGATTTCATAATTTATACCTGAGAAAGAGGGTAGATCAGACACTAACCTTTTTACAATTTCATCTACTGCAACAAATTCTTCACTATGTTGATCCTTATATGCATTCAGATTAGTGTCAAATCCTTCATCTTCAACTAGAAACATTTCATATTGAACGAGAAAATACACTGGTTTTGCCCTTTGACTTTTCCTCTTATTTTGTATCGGTTCTCTCCGAAACAGTTTGAGTCTCCTTTGTTTACCCATTCTAGCCAACAACAAATTTGTATTTCAGCTACTTCCAGACACATACTCAGATTGTAGAATTGGATTCAAAGCTACAACCTCCCGTTGAGCCTCAAACCTGCACTCATTTACCCATCCTCCCAACAACCTTTTCCTACTCATTTCCTTCTTTTGTCATCATTTCCTTCATCAACTTGTTCAATTCATTGCATTATAGGACTTTTTAACATGATTTGCTAATTGTGCTAATGATTGACTGTTGGTTTAGATTTTTGGTTCAAGTGCTGCAATTCCGTAGCTGATACATGGTTTCCACAGCCGATCTCTGATTCCGCAGCCAATTCCAAATTCTGTAGCCATTTTCTTGTTTTCTATGATCCAGGTGTCCTCCAGAGGAAAGAGCCACATGGGCAAGTTTGTATGACTGTGTACATGGTGCGTGTGCTGTCAGCGCAGCCAAACTGGCTGTCTACACCCCTGGTCAACATGGAGGTAACTCTGGTCAAACGGTAAGGTTGCAAACGGTGGCACGGCTCTGCGTGTTCAGGTGAAACACGAAAGTCACAGCTGGCCTCTTCTTTAGCCACAAAGACTGCAGGGGACAAGAACCCAACAGCGAATTTATCAACCATGATGACGGTTTCCTAAATCCGTGCATGGTGCTGCTGAACGTGTCTTTTTCATAGCTTTTAGTTAGCTTAGTTTACGCACAGAACAGTTTGTGTTCCTGCTATAAATAAAGCGTTTCTACATGCTGATGAGAGTTTTTTGGAAGTTAGTCTTTTGCTGTTGTAAACTTTATTTCAAGACTCTTTTACATAGCGTTTACGCTCCCCATTGCATTTTGTTATGTGCTGATTTAATACCAAGAAGACAGTTCTGTTCTTACCTGCGTAGCTGATCCTTTTAATTGATTCAAGTGGATGGAGGGCCCATGTCTGCTACAACCATTGTACAGTAGCTTTTAAATTTGCTTTCCTGCATTCTTTTTTTTCTCTAATTCACCATGTATATTAATGTACAGTTTGAATTATGCTGCTTTACGTTTCTGTACTTTTTCATGACTAATCAGTGTGTGTTTTTACAGCTTTGTTTGGAGCCCGGGACAGTGTGTTTTTCCTTCTTTCTAACACTAGTGGCATCTGAAGTTGTCTTATCTAAACTGCTGACTTTCGCTTTGATTTTCATTAGTTTCCTTTCTTAGTTACTTTCCTTGCCTAGTTTACTTTATCAAGTTTTGTCAAGTTGCTAATCTCTTGATGGTTCTTTTTATCATGATTCACTAACTTTTATGGGACCAAAACATCATTTAATTGCAGCTTGGTTCATTTAGTTTTAGACTCATATTGCTAATTCACTCCTAACTCTTTTTCACATGATCAATTTAGCTAAAAGCATAATGTTAAGGGAGAATTAAGTAGTGTGATTTGTCACTTAATTTTTGCATTGCTTTGGATTCAATAGAGAGTTAGAGTAGTGTTCTTGCTTTTAGCTGAGTTAATGTAGATGTCATTTTCATTCTTATCAGCAGTAAAGGTATTGTACTAGTGCAATTGGTCTTTTTGTTTGATGCTTTACTTTCATTCAAAGCTTTAATTCCATTCCAAGTTATTGTTCAAGTTTTCTCTT